>CM052984.1:6333069-6536113 GCA_028554685.1 Agrotis ipsilon | reverse complement strand
AAATGGGGACGACTTCGTGCATGTCAATGATTCCCAGCAACACCTTTGGCTATTCATTCACAAAGGTGAATCATTTGGGATATTGCTAAGTGACCGTTTTAAGCCCCTGAAGACGTCCACTGCTGAACACTGGCCTGGGTAACTTAGTCCGTCGAACGACAATTCCCGCGACTCTCACGATGTCGTCAGTCCACCTAGTGGGAGGCCTACCTACGCTGCGTCTTTCGGTCCGTGGTCCCCACTCGAAAACCTTTCTTCCCCATCGGTTGTCAATTCTACTGTGGCCTGCCCATTGCCACTTCAACTTGTAAATTTTAAGAGCTATATCGGTGACTCTGGTTCTGGATATAATGAATCTAACTAAAATATAATCATCTAAATCGGTTCACCTGGATGTAAATTATCAGAAAACAAACAAAATACGTACTCTTGACATCTGGAGTGTCGCCGGAACGGACGGAGGTCGAGTCATCTTCCTCCATAGGTATATGAGAGCTGCGCGGCTCCTACACGTAACAAACAAACATTAATTAGTATATTTTTATATGTACGGCGTACAGTGTATAAGGAGACGCAAGGTATAATGGGGATACACACAATTACGACAAACTTTACAAAACACTAGAAGAAAGAAAGAAAAAGTTTTATTGGACTCATACAGAAACTTAAATTACAGATAACATACATAACATAAAATAATCAATTTACGAGGCCAAAAGGCCCCTATCTCAGCATGAGCTGTGACTTTTAGGAAAAAAGTCACAGCGCTGGTTTACAGATAGGGCCCAAAGTGATGTCACACTAACGTAGCGCAAGCGCCAACAGAGCCTCTACCATGAGTTGTCATTACGATACTCGATCATAAGTATCGACTGCGTTTGTCGATCTCATTGGTTGAGAGTTCATACAACCTCGGAGCGGGACAATGAGAGCGACAAAAGCAGTCAATATCGATGATGGAGTATCGTAATGACAACTCATGATATGGGTACAGGACGCCATTTGCAAGCGGCCATTAACAAATGGCGTCCTCTTGGCGTTTGCGCTACGTTAGTGTGCAGCTTACCCATGACGCGATTCATGCGATTTGCAATTTCTACTAACTAAAAATGAAAATCGTCCTTGCTACTACGATATAATGATACAATTCAACTGACTTACGTCGTCGTGACGAGCGTGTTTTGTTTTTCATCTACTCGTAGATAACCGCACGTTGTATGTCATATGTCGTAGTGGTAAGGATGATTTTCACTTGTAGTTGGAATCGGTCGCATCGCGTCATGGGGAAGCTCCCTTAGCAAAGTATCTACTATTTAGTACTTTGTATAGATATTTCTATAACTAAGTATTATACCTTCGACGCAGGCGGACGATCTAGCGGCTGGCCGTCCGATTCGTTTGCAATGTAAACCAGACACACGCAACATTAACGTATTGTTTTAATAAATAAATAGATTTATATGAAAAGTAAATATTTTGAAATCAAAGATAAATAAATTATATAAAAAGCTATCAAAGTTAAAAGATGGAATATGATAACAAAAATGCGAAGGACATGAATCGTTAATTTACCAACAAAAGTAAGGGAAGTCTTAGCCATCTTTTTAGGAGATATTCATACTAATTACAGAAGTGACCCCGCGCATTATGGCCCGTTATAGACTTTTGGTTTAACTGTGCGACGAGCGGCGCGATTAAGGCAATAATTACTTTGTTAGTACGTAAATTCGACACTGGCGGTGCCTGCCTCATATAGCGTGTCTCAAACATTTATATCTATATACAACGTGTAACGTTATAACAACAGTGTCAAAAATGATTTTTCATACTGTTGGGCCCGATCAATTTCTCATTTTGTATGAAAAACCATTTTTTTTTGCGAATCTCCAAAAGTCTTAGAACAAAAATAGTTCAGTGACATGGGTTGAGTTACCCCACGAGAGGTTTTGCGCATTTGGCCGCCGCGACCAACGATGCAAATAACTTACGGCCGTACTTTCTCAATAACCAAACTATCTCTGGTTTTGCTTTGATATACAAATATGAATATTTTTTCATCACTAGTAATGCAAAACAATATATTGATCTAGTCGCTGGCCGCCAAATGAGCGGAGTGGCTAAAACTATCACGGCACATTGGATAATACGGAGCCCTGGCTAACATTAGCTTTAAGGTTTTTAGGAAGTTACTATTCTTATATGTAAACAGATATCTCTTCTATATAATATAATGAAAAATAAACAAAAAAAATGGTCGGAAATAAATAAACGTTACATTTTTCGCCGAAGAAGTAATAGTAGTTGAAAACGTTCCATTTAAGCAGTAAAGATAAAATAAAATAAACAAATTAAACAAATTAAAAATAAATAATTATATGTAATAATGGAATTCAGAATATTTGACAATAAAAAGTATTTTAATAACGGCTGATTTATTGGTCTGATAACTTTTACCTGACGAATAAAAATGGCGGTTTGACAGCTTATTTATACAAAACTAGCTGTTGCCAGCGGCTTCACCCGCTACAACTCCAAAATTATCCCACGGAAACATAAAATCGGGATAAAAACTATCCTATGTGTTAATCCAGGTTATAAACTATCTGTCTACCAAATTTCAGCTAAATCCGTTCAGCAGTTTTGCGTGAACATCCATCCACACATACAAACTTTCACGTTTATAATATTAGTAGGAAGTAGGATTAGTAGGATATGTAAAATCGCTATTTTTATTCCTCAGATAAGTTATCTGACTATTCAAAAATCAGCCCTAAATGTGAAAGTTATTCCTTAGATTGGTAAGAGTATAGGATACTTTTTTAACCCAGGGAGAACATTTCCATGGTATTTGATATTTAACCTATTTGATGGTGAAGGATAACCCTGTTATACTTAAAATTAATAATCTATCTCAATTTTATCTTGATCCCGATCTTTGTCTGTCGACCGTATTTGTTTACCCAAAGCAGCCGTCAAAAAATTAAAGAATTAGGATTGAGACTGAAAATTAATTTTGAGCGTAAATTACAATCAAAATTGAGCTTTATCACATATAAAGTTCAGTTTATAGTGCCAAAAACATGATAATTATCAAAAATTCTGAATCCCAGTTAATATTTTGATCTAATTACTTATATCAACATTATATACTAACCAATTCTCTGATACTGCTCCTTATTTTTCTTGCCTCTCCTCGATTTAGACTATACATCGTAAAAGTCGCATCGAAAAGAGGCAAGCGGGTTAGTAAGCGTGCAATAGAAGCAAGACATACAGTGTTATTATTTTCATTATAAAATATGTTAGTTTTATATAGATAAATAGAAGAGCTATAAAAGAGAGAAATTCACACATGATTTGTGACAAAAAAGGTTATATAAGGACGATTGGAAAGATTTCTGTAAAGTTTCTTAGAAATGATTAAAATTTACAAGATGAAAACACGAGAAATTGGAAAATCGAGTGAGATTAGTTAATGTTTTTATCATCATCATCAGCGGGGGATATTTAATGAAACCTTGGAGTAATCGATGTACGGGCACATCAAGCTATCACAATCTGTCAAAATTCAAGTTTATCACAATCCGAGAAGAATCACTTTCAATTGGCAAAAATTGACACGATTCGGGTAAGTTGATGGCAGATAAATATAAAATCTGTCTAAACTAAGAACCGGTTAAAAACTAAATAAAATCACAAATACTGACCTCAGAATCATCATCGAGCACCTCTTCCTCGACGACCTCAGCTCTGTACTCCAGTAGCAGGTCCCTCAGAGGCTTGGCGTCCAGCTTGCCGTTCACGAACTCATGCTTCATCAGTTCTATCGCCGTCGGCCTCTTCTCTGGGTCCTGGGAAAGTGGTCCAGGGTTAGAAATGTGGAATTCTGTAGTGGGTTGGTATGACATTAACCTTAAGTAATAATATGGGATCGGGCATGAGGGCGGCGCGGGCATGCGGGCGGCGAGTAAAGGGCAACTCGCCGCCCGACCATGGACCATGCCTGGGTCGACGGCGCGTCGTGTTCCACGCGCGCCTCAAAGAGCGTCAGCATAATGACGAGGCCCCCTCTCAGAGGGCTAAAGCCTGCCTGGGTCGCGGGTCTTATACCATCACCGTGACCCCGGAACATAAAGGGCTATTGAAGGACACCGTGGATTTTAGTCAGTACAAGTCTGACAGTACCTCTCGCCCTGCCCGGGGTGGGAGGTCTCATTTGATGATTTTACCACGTAAAAAAAATGGGATTTATGCAGTCCTGGGTGGAGTGAAAAGGACTGTCGGAGTCATACCGTCTTACCACTAGGAAGAAAAACATATTGAACATTTGTCCAAAAAAATTGTCAACCTCAAAACGACATTGTCACGTTGATATTTTTTTTTTATCGTGGTAAAATCATCAAATGAGACCTCCAACCCCGGGCAGGGCGGGAGGTACTGTCAGACTTGTACTGACTAAAATCCACGGTGTCCTTCAGTAGCCCTTTATGTTCCGGGGTCACGGTAATAGAAATAAATCCCGCGACCCCGGCAGGCTTTGGCCCTCTGAGAGGGGGCCCCGTCATTTTTTTGCTGACGTCACGTTGATATAACGATCGTTTTGCAGTTACACTTTTTTTAGCGAAGTGTTCAACAAATGTTTATGTTTTTGTGGTAATTAAGTCGGTTAATAACTAAAATCCACTAACCCTTAATTCTTTCAATAACTCACAGCGTTACTGGTCGCGGAACTAACGAATCACAGTGACCCCGGAACGTAATGGGCTATTGAAGGATGCCGTGGATTTTAGACAGTACAAGTCAAACTTGTACTTGTGCTGTGGTGTGTGGTAAAATCATTAAATGAGTCCTACCACCAGTAGTGAGAGGAATCGAGGAATCAGAGTAGTGGGAGGAATCATTTGATGATTTTACCACGACAAAAAAGTAGGCATACGCAGCGATTAGTCTGAATGTACCCTTAAGACCCTCATGAGGGGTCGACGGCGCGTCGTGTTCCACGCGCGCCTCAAAGAGCTGTCAGCAAAATGACGGGGCCCCCTCTCAGAGGGCCAAAGCCTGCCAGGGTCGCGGGACTTATTTCTATTACCGTGACCCCGGAACATCAAGGGCTAATGAAGGACACCGTGGATTTTAGTCAGTACAAGTCTGACAGTACCTCCCGCCCTGCCCGGGGTTGGAGGTCTCATTTGATGATTTTACCACGCTAAAAAAAAAATTAAAAGTCCCTCATGAGGTCATCTCGTGCCAAGTATAGTATGTTACCTTCACAAGCGCCTTGGATATAAAGTCGTTGAAGGACTTGCTCCACCTGGAGGGCTGGTCCAGTGTGGGCGGCTCGCTCTTCTGTATCTTGAGCAGCACCCTCATGGGCGTCATCTCGTGGTTGGGGGGCTCCATTTGAGCGAACTCTATTAGAGTTATGCCTAGAGACCAGATGTCCACCTGGAAAAGAAGAAGGGATTAAGATTCTAGACTCCATTTATAAAAGTTACGTTAATTTTCAAAACTGATGGGGAAAATTACGGAGTAGCTCGTGGATAAATAATTACAGCCGCACAGGCTGATCTTCCACGTTAAGCCGCGCTTGACGAGGTTGTTCTGTGGATGGGTAATTGTTATAGCGAGTTTCCTCCGTACCTCGGAAAGCACGTAAAGCCGATGTAGCTGGCTGTCCAATCGCACCAGATGCAGTTGGATATCAGAATATTAAATGAAGCGACTGCCTATCGGACCTTCACAACTCAGTAACTGGGTAATACGATACCTCATGGTAAGGCTTTTAGAGCTTCTAACTGTTATTAATGACTGAAAAAGATCTACAAATGACAGCCGGGATCAACGGCTTAACGGTCACCCAT
Organism: Agrotis ipsilon; assembly: GCA_028554685.1. Classification (NCBI taxonomy): domain Eukaryota; kingdom Metazoa; phylum Arthropoda; class Insecta; order Lepidoptera; family Noctuidae; genus Agrotis; species Agrotis ipsilon. Next base: position 6,530,252 of record CM052984.1, on the reverse strand, counting down.
CCACAGATCAACCTCGGAGAATGCGGCTTTACGCCTTTTTTTGCTGGGGAGTTTGTTCCGCCACTTCTTCTTCCCAGCCAAAACACTAGGAAGTGTCGAAGGGGGGGCGCTTTGGGGGACTGTCTTATGTAAAAATTGACCTTCAAAAAGTGCTGATAATTTGGCCTAATTTGAATAAATGACTTTTGATTTTGATTTTTGACGCGGAAGATCGCCCTGTGCAGCTGTGCTTTTTGAGCCACGAGCTCTCACCACCTCAAAGAAGTGTAAAATAACTATACTTTCGGAAGAAAGTGGCAAAAATGAATCTATATATATAAAAAAGAAACCCGTTTTTCGTTGTCACGACATAACATGAAAACGGCTGGACTGATTCGGATAATTATTTTTTTGTTGTGTTTGTAACCCGGGTTTGGGACTGGGTTTTAGACCGGGTCCTCCACCCGTGCGAAGCCGGAACGGGCCGCTAGTTGACAATAAAAACGAAGGATTTTACCGAAATAAATGTAGCAACTTACCTTAAAATCATAGGGATGGTCTCTAAACGTCTCACATAACACTACTTCTGGCGCCATCCAATATGGCGTGCCGATAAACGTGTCATGTTTCTGTAACGTCGACTTATTCTTTGCTGAAACGCCGAAATCCGCTGAAAATACATTGAAGATATTAGTTTATTGTATTTTTTGTAGACACATAAGTGAAACAGTAATTTAAAACCCTTTCCAATATTATAAACGTCTACTTGGACTCGGCGTGAGCCGATCGCGTTTGTCACGATTAACTTGGTGCAAATAGGGTTGCCATCTCTAAAATTTGAAAACCAGGATAAAACGCGTGAAAACCATTGAGCTATTACTACTACGTATAGAGACGACACCACCGACACCACTGTGTCCCATCCAGGATGAGTGCGCGCGCCTAGTGCACGTCACAGAGCTGACAAACAATTGAATGAACTTGTGCGCGCGCACTCATCCTGGATGGGACATAGTGGTGATACGTGGTGTCGTCTCTATACGTATTAATAATAGCTCAATGGTGAAAACCCCGGATTTTAGAGTCCAGAACCAGGACATGAGTCGATATGCGCACCTTGGCAACTGCGTCGGGAGGGGTAGGAGGACGGTGAAGTGTGCGTGTTTCGCGGGCGGCCTAAGACTCTAAATTATATTAAACCCGGACTACAAATGAAGCCCCCGGATGCCATCTAAAGTAGGACAAATCCGGAGAAACCCGGACGGATGGCAACCCTAGGTGCAAATGAGAGCATAATAACCCAAAATTATTACAAAAATACTCAAAATAATTATTATTTAACCACGTTCGAAACGCTTCTAAATTGTTGTATTATGTTTAGTAGTTAGTCCATGTTAGTAACATCAGTAAACAGATAGTTATAGTCTCCGCCAGATATGTCTGGAATAAAATTCATTGAACCCCGTCTACCAATGTATTCCAATACTAGCTTCTGCCCGCGACTTCGTACGCGTATCCTATTGCTTATGCCAGCGACAACGGGATCGTCAAAATCTAAGATCTGAAAAGTCTATTACCCAACTCCAAGAGCCCGACAAAAAAAAATGGCTTTTGGTCAGTACAATAATATTCATCGTCATCGAAAATCGGTCCTAAACTGTTACCATTTACTGCGTGGAAGAAATCCCAGCTTATGTTATTTTATAATTTGTATAATTATAAAATACTCAATAAAGCTTACTCAGTGATAGCTTTGATTTCTATATCAGGTGTTCCATATCTTAAATTTTTATACATAAACAAATAGTGCTCATCAAGCTGAAAAACTTTTGCTAAGATGTCATTCCTCGGGCACGCCGCATTAGCGGCGGTAAGACCCCTCTTTGAGGAGTGGCTGGAGAGACGTCACGGCGTCCTTACCTACCGCATGACGCAGGTCCTCACCGGACACAGAAGTTTCGGGAGGTACCTGTGTCTGATGAGAAAGGAGGAATCGCCTGGGTGTCACCACTGCGAAGATCGCCCGGAGCTTAGGCAGAGCACCGACGTGTCCTCACGGCGGCGATAGGCGGAGACCTCTCGCGCCCGGCATTGGTCAAGGACATGCTGCGGGGCGAGACGGAGTGGGAAGCGGTCACCTCCTGCTGCGAAGCAGCTATGCTCGTGAAGGAGGGGGCGGGCCGCGAGAGGGAGAGGACAGCGTCCTCCCTCCGCCACAACCGCAGTGGGTAGACGCCCACGGCGTCGGACGTCGGCAGACGACCTCCAGCCACCGTAGGCGCGTGCATGCGGACAGTGAGTAAAGGACAACTCGCTGTCCGACCATGAACCATGCCCGGGTCGATGGCGCGTCGTGTTCCACGCGCGCCTAAAGAGCGTCAGCAAAATGACGGGGCCCCCTCACAGAGGGCCAAAGCCTGACGGGGTCGTGGGACTTATTTCCATAACCGTGACCCCGGAACATAAAGGGCTATTGCAGGACACCATGGATTTTAGTCAGTACAAGTCTGACAGTGGGGGTGGGAGGCCTCATTTGATGATTTTACCACGCAAAAAAAAGACGTCATTCCTATGTGTTATCGTGTAGCTGGGTTCTTGGTGTTCCACATTAGGTGTTCCAGATCTTCAATTTTTATACGTCAACAGAGAGTGCTCATCAGGCTGAACAACTTTGCTAAGACGTCATTCCTGTACATGTTATAGTGTAGCTGGGCTCTTGGAGTTCCACATTAGGTGTTCCAGGTCCTCAATTTTTATACGTCAACAGAGAGTGCTCATCAGGCTGAACAACTTTGCTTAGACGTCATTCCTGTACATGTTATAGTGTAGCTGGGCTCTTGGAGCACCTGATGTACATCAGGTGTTCCAGATCTTCAATTTTATTATCTCAACAGAAAATGCTCATCACGTGGAACACTTTTTGCTATCGCACCATTTTTGTATCTCTTATAGTTTAGCTGGTCTGTTGCGGTTCTGCGCCAGGTGTTCAAGTTTCCAGAATAATTTATAGCCTATGTTTTGACCAGATTTAATACCTATACAACAAAAAAAGAATCATTCAAATCCGTCCAGTACTTTTTGAGTTTATCCCGGACATACATACAGACAAACAGATAAACAGACAAACAGACAAACAGACAAAAATTCTAAAAACTATATTTTTGGCTTCGGTATCGATTATAGATCACATCCCAAGTATTCTTTTAAAAAAATATTCAATGTACAGTTTTGACTTTCCTACTATTTTATTATATGTATAGATATCAAATAGAAAAGAAAAGCTGTATAAAAGGTGTCGTCACACTATCAAAACGATCGTATCGTGGTAAAAGGCGACATTGACCTTATATCTTAATTTGAAATTCGAACGATGGTATTATGAAATCTGTACCCTTAGCACGAGTTTTCAGTATTTGAGACGAAAAGTAAACTGGACTTTGACATTTTTCAAGTAAAATAATAGTTCTTTCTTCGCACACCAGAGGCGCTGTTCCATTTTGTTATACAAGAAACGCTGTAAATACTGGAAAGACTCTGTAAAGTAAAATAGTGAAAACTCGTGCTATATAGCACAAGTTTTCACTATTTTACTTTAGGGTTACTGAACGATGCATTATTAGGATCAATGACCTTTATTCTAAACTTATCTGGCGGAAACTATAAAAGCATGCATTACATACAGAATTACATACAACCAATGTTAAATACATACATACCCCCACCAACCAACAGCTTAGATGTATGTGACAATCTCGGCCAATCATACACAGAGATTTGAAGGTGAAACACATATGCTTCATGTCTCTATGTATGACTGGTCGCGAAGGTCGCTGATGATGAACAGGACCCGAAGATCAGAGCCAGGAGTAACGGGAAAATGTAACTAAGGGAGCTTACTGATGACGCGATGCGACCGATTTCAACTACAAGCGAAAATCGTCCATACCACTACGATATATGACATAAAATGTGCGGTTATCTACGGGAAGATGAAAAAAAAAACACGCTCGCAACGACGACGTAAGTCAGTGGAATTGTATCATTATTTCGTAGTAGCAAGTTCGATTTTCATTTTTAGTTAGTAGAAATTGCAAATCGCAAGAATCATGTAATGGGGAAGCTCCTTAAAGCACTAACAGCCCGTTCACGACCTTGCCGTTGTGAGCGGTAGCTTAGCGCGGGGCTCAGGTGTTTGAAGCAAGAAACGAGATGCCGTTCATAGTTAAAATGAGCGGATCGTACAGCGGTGCGTGGTAATAGGTACGGTAAGAACAAAAGTACAAGGAAATGAGAGAGACACCACGAAACTGAGCGACTTGATCAACGGTGCGGATGGGTGATACGGCAGCCGCCGACAACCGCTGCGATACACGGCTTAGACCAAAGTCGTGAACAAGCCGTAAGTGACATTATACAAGTACATAAAATATTGTCTGTAAACGAGACCCAAAATGGCCCATCATAGTGAACCATGATCGCTCACTAACGTGACTCAAGATGGTACAACATAGCGACCCACGATGGCCCATCATAGTGCTCAATGGTGAACCAAAATGGTCCATCATAGTGCTCAATGGTGAACCAAAATGGTCCATCATAGTGACCCATAATGGCTCATTGTGTGGCCCAAAATGGCCCATCATAGTTACCCATAATGGGGCATCACAGTGACACATGATGGTTCACTAGTGTGACCCAGAATGGTCCATCATAGTGACCCAAGATGGATTACTAATGTGACCCATGATGGATCACTGATGTGACGTATGATGACTCACTAGTGTGACCCAAAAAGACCCATCATAGTGATCCATGATGGCTCACTGGCGTGACCCATAATGACCCATGGTGGCTCACTGGCGTGACCCAGAATGACCCATAATGGCTCACTAGAGTCACACAGTACGGCCCAACAAAGTGAAGTCAAGTGTGATGACAAATAATGACCCATCATAGTGCTCCGTGGTGACCTAGTGACCCACAAAGTAGATGTGCCGTCAGCTGAGAAGTTCGGACAAACTCGAACAATCATCCACAGAGATTTGAAGGGGAACCCGTATGCTTCATGTCTCTATGTATGACTGGACGCGAGAGTCACTCATGAGGCTCGAAGACCACTCCCAGGAATTAAACGGGAACCACTACTTAATCTCTAAGTATCATTATAAATGTACAGTACTTGAAAATATAAGGAAGTGATTAAGGGCCAGGTGATATAACCCGTGATGGGCGAAGAGTGTGACCCAAGATGACCCAGAATGACCCATCATAGTGACACAGAGTGACCCACGATAGTGACCCAGAATAGCCCATCATAGTGACACATGATGGCCCATTATGATGATCCAAGGCGACCCAAAACCGTGACCCAGGATGGTCTACAAGCGTAACTAAAGCCGACGCACATAGTGACTTAAGATGGGCCATCATCGTGACACAGTATGGGCCATCATGGTGACACACGATGTTCCAATTTGGTGTCCCGGAACAGCACGCTAGCATGACTCACCAAGGCTTACAAGTTGACCCAGAATGGCCCATCGTAGGGACCAAAGTGACCTATGATGGCCCATTCAAGATCGTGTTGGATCAACGTGCGTCTTCGAAGACAACGATGGCTTAATGTTTCTGTTTCTATTTAGGGCGGCCGTACACGGACTGCTCGAGCAGTTAGCGGCTGAGCGAAATACACGGACCGATCGAGCGGTCGGCGTCAACTGCTTGAGCTGTCGGTTGTTGACTGCTCGAGCTACGCTACCCAACTGCTCGAGCAGTTGATTGTCTACCTTAGACGCCGCGAGGCCGCAAAGGGCGGGGGGAGGGAAGTCGGAGAGCTGTCGACTGCTCTAGCGCAGTCAACGGCTCGAGCAGTCGGTGTATGCCTCGCAACCGCTCGCGAGCGGTCGACGGCACGATGGAATTTCATCATGCAGTTGATGGCTTGAAGCTGTCGCGACTGCTCGAGCAGCCGTGTGTACGGCAGCGAATGAATGACTATAGTTCACCGCGCGGTCGCGGCTTTAAGCAGTCGGTCTCAACTGCTTGAAGCAGTCCGTGTACTACTGGCCTTAAAAAACAATAGTCGGAATAATATACCTAAACTTTTCTCTCGGTAATTGGTAGTCAAACTTATTGTTATCAACATACGGTTCAAATTAATGCGACACTACAAATGTTAGACTTATTGTAGACTTTTACAAGCATAGCATGTTACAGTATTTTTTACATAAGTTAAATTATATAATACATTACAAATACATAATACTGTTAGCAATATTAATAACAAACGCATCTGAAAAAATGTTAGTAAATAATTAGCATATTATACATATGTTAATACTGAAATATTAATATAGGTTAGTACAATACATTGTTAATACAAGCCAACGACGATATATTACTAGACTTCTAATAACAGGCGACCAGGGCCGTTTTATCCATTAGGCACTATAGGCAACTGCCTAGGGGCCCCGCCACGTTCAGGGGCCCCAGAACGCATTCCAATAATATGATGACATACCCAGGTTAGTAAAAAACAGTTTTGAATTTTGTTGTGTTAACGAAAAAATTAGAAGAGGGTAGGGGGCCCCTGGATGAGCATCGCCTAGGGGCCCTGACAGGCATAACCCGGCCCTGCAGGCGACCGATGTCTGTCAACACATTAGGCAAAAAAGTCTTATATCCGTCTTATTTCGACCACTCCTGTGAGCCGTAAACATGCCTTGAGACAGAATAGACCTTGAGTTAACCAATCACAGAGCAGTACCCCGCCCCCCTCGCTTACGTAGTAGCGGGTAAGTAGACAGCGAGTTGACAGAATAGTTTTTGTTGCTTAGATTGTGCATGCGGAGTCTAGTAATATATCGTCGTTGATACAAGCATATTTTATGAAATTCACAAGACATAGCAAGGTTAATTCAGAATTTCTAGTGAAACTTTACAGATGTCATGATTTCAAGTAACTACAATATCAACGATCGTTAACAGGAGATCTAAAATGGTTACTTTAGCAGTGTTGCTAATATCAATGTTACTAAAATTGTTCGTTATCAATTATTATCTACTCTATTGATTGAGTAATAGAATACAAAATTCCACGTTACGAATTTTTTCGAAACTCATTTTATACAAAATTCGTAAGAAGTATAGATTTTTTTAGCATTTTAAAATCATCAAATGAGTCCTCCCACTCAGGGCAGGCCAAGAGAAACTGTCAAGCTTGTACTGACAAAAATCCAAGGTGTCCTTTAATAGCCCTTTACGGTCCGGGGTCACGGTAGCTCGTAAGTCTTGCGACCCCGGCTGGCTTTGTTACGATTCAGACCAACCGGCTCGCATAAACACGTCGTGATGCGCCGTGGGATGCCGACGGAAGTAACTATGCGTAAGTTGCATGTAAATATGAACTGTTATTACTGCTAATACATTTCAATGTTCTTTACCGCATTGTAAAATGCCGCCTGATCCGGCGCAATGCGAGCCGGTTGGTCTGAATCGTACCTTTGGCCCTCTAAGGGGGGCCAAAAGCCAGAGAAAAAGAAAAATTTACGCAACACTGCTAAAATGACTTGTTTTGACTCGCATTTTCCATATTTCTTTACATCTACAAAGCTTCACTAGCTTAATTTCACCTCAAAAAATTTCAAACTACCCACCACCACAAAAAAAATACTACAATTTAACAACTCACCTAATTTAACACCTCCAGTCATAGTTGCTAAGACATTTCCAGCTTTCAAATCTCGATGGATGACTCTTCTAGAATGTAGAAACTGTAGACCTCTACACATCTCTCGACAAACATAGGCTATCTGTATTTCGTTGAGGCCTTTCTCTAGTTCCGCCATCACAGAGTCGAGGGCGCCACCGTCGCAGTATTCTAGGAGCATCTGGAATTTTATAAAGGTTAGGATAATTTGGCTTAGCGTAGATGGAGACGACTTGGTGAAGATTTTTCAAAGTGAACCAAAATCACAGCGACAATTGGACTTTGGCCTATAGCCAAACGGTAAGCGATAATCGTTAACGCTCAGCAGTCGCTTAAACATTTTCAACTTTATACGCCATCGCATAAAGTTGAAAATCTATTAAAGATCTTTTGTGTTTGTTTCGTTCGTTATCGCTCAGCATTAACGATTTTATCGCTTGCCGTTTGGCTTTAGGGCCTTATTCGTCTTCGAGTTTATCCAGAACTGTATCTACCCACTGCTTAGACATTCTCATACCGGTGTCTGATGATGGTCGCATTATTTAGGCTTTTATGTGTTCCATAAAAAGGCCACCATATTATTATGTTACGGCGGTCATAGTGGGCCATCATGGGTGACGGTAGGCCATGATATATCACGGGACCATCATGTGTCACTATAGGCCATGATCGGTCACCGTAGGCCATGATCGGTCTCCGTGGGCCATGATCGGTCACAGTGAGCCACAATCGGTCACGGTGGGCCATAATCGGTCACACTTAAAACTTGCTATAATCATCAACTTACCCATAGCTTATTGTCAATAAAGTATGCCTCGTGTAGTTCGACGACGTTGGGATGCCGACACTCCGACAGGATGTCGATCTCGACCGTGAAGTCAGCTAGATCGAGTTCGTTGTAAATACTAACAAAGGCCATGGTGAACTGAAGAGGGCCATCACATGTCACGGTGGGCCATAATCGGTCACGGTGGGCCACAATCGGTCACGGTGGGCCACAATCGGTCCCAGTGGGCCACGATCGGTCACGGTGGGCCATGACGGGTCACACATAAAACTTGCTATAATCATCAACTTACCCATAGCTTATTGTCAATAAAGTAGGCCTCGTGTAATTCGACGACGTTGGGATGCCGACACTCCGACAGGATGTCGATCTCGACCGTGAAGTCAGCTAGATCGTCTTCGTTGTCGAGAACGCACATCTTGGCTGCGGCGAGCTGGCCCGTCTGTTTGTGTTGCGCTTTGTAAACCTGGAAAATGGAGAAGGAACAATTAATGGTAGAATTGGGTGTTTGACAGAAAAAAACTATAGTTCCCGCCAGATAATTCTGGAATAAAATTCGTTGACCCCCGTGTACCAATATTTCAAAACTATCCGAAATAATGTAAAGAAAGTGTCGTAACACGATCAGAACAAACGTATCGTGGTAAGAGGCGACCGTGGCCTTATATTTTATTTTGAAATTCAAACGATGGTATTATGGAATTCGGACGATGCATTATTAGGATCAATGACCTTTTTTCCAGACTTATCTGGCGGGGACTATAATTAGCCCGTCAAGTACTGCAAAAATTGGCTAGGCTATGTCAGTCACCAGAGGGCACACCAGCGATGGTCTCAATAGACAGATCCAAGTCGCTGTGGCCGAAATCGGTCTGTTTTTTTTTTTTAAATAACATCTATCACACAACGCCATCTAATCCCAAGCTAAGCAGAGCTTATGTTACGGGTACTAGACAACTGATAAACATACTTATATATTTCTAAATACATACATATTATAGATAAATTACACCCAGACACAGAACAAAATGATCATGCTCATCACACAGACATTTGTCCTGAGTGGCACAGCTGGAACCCACGGCCCCCGGCATAGCAGTCGGGGTCACTAACCACTAGACCAACAGTCCAGTGCAAATAAAGTATTGATGCTATCAACAAGCCTACCTTGCCAAACGCGCCATCGCCGAGCTCGCCAACCATGTCCCAGTTCTCCGAGGGATCACTGTTGTCCCTGATGTTGTTGAACACCTTCTTTTTCTTCGCATCGTTGCCGCTGCCAAGGTGCAGCACCTGAATTACAAAGAAGGTTCATTGGTGAAAAGAGTCTCGTTCCGCCTGGATGTCCAATATGCGCCATCGCTACAAATTGGACCCACCCATATGGTGCTCTCACACCGCGAGCATTCGCCTGTAATGTAACGTTACAGATTGAACATCCCACCAGTGCGCACCTTATAACGATACAATGATAGAATACGCTCTAATTGTAATTAAATGTTTTATGCGAAAACATTTAATTACAATTAGAGCATATTACCTTACATTACACGCGAATGTTCGTCAGTTAGGGAGGTCGTGTTGTAATGTAACACTCATTCGAATCTGCAATGTGACATAACACGCGAAGGTTCCAGGCAACGACGATATATTACTAGACTCCTAATAACAGGCGAATGATGTCTGTCATACACTAGGCAAAAAAGTCTTATACCCGTCTTATTTCGACCACTCCTGTGAGCCGTAAACATACCTTGAGACAAAACGAACCTTGAGTTAGCCAATCACAACGCAGTACCCCGTCCCCCTCGCTTACGTAGTACCTCAGCGAGTAGACAAAATAGTTTTTGTTCCTTAGATCGTGCATGCGGAGTCTAGTACTATATCGTAGTTGGCTCAAGGTGACAGAGCACCTCAAAAAAGATCCCTGAGGACTGTAAATCAATTGGAAGAAATGCTTACCTTCTTAAGATTATTAAAGAACGACATTTTGTTAGTGTGCGCGTCGCAGGAGCGCGCGCAGGCGCCTCATCCGTCCTTACACATCGTGTCACACCTCCACTTTGGCTCTGTGCATCTCTGTGGACAACAAGAAAAATAAATTATAGAATCAGGCGTTACTTTGCAGATATTCATTACATTTAATGTTATGAAACATATACAACGTGTAAGTGTAAAACCAAATGCGCAAAACAATGTTTGTTCTAAAACTTTAGGAAATTCGAAAAAAATGGTTTTTCATGCAAAATGAGAAATTGATCGGGCACATCTGTACGAAAAGTCTTAGAACAAAAATTGTTCCGTAACATGGGCCCAGTTACCCCACGAGAGGTTTTGCGCATTTGGTGTTACACGTTGTAAAGTTTTAATTTTAATTCGCGCCCAAGCGGTTGTCGAGTCAACATCTCCTGAAGATTCGACCGCACGGTTGCCGCAGTGAGCGATTGGACTGCTGTTCAGTGAGTCGCTGTTCGATCCCCATACGCAATAAACATTTGTATGAACTACAAGCAGTTGTTCCGGGTCTGGGTGTTTGTGTATGTGAGTTTCTATGTTTGTAAACGCACCCACGACACAGGAGAAATTCCTAGTGTGGGAAAGGTTTTTAAAAAAATATGTGCCTAGATATAGTGGTCCTTTTTATGGCTTCTTTATGTCGCGGGAGAAACATAGCTAGTTTCCTCTGTATTTCAGGCGATATACTAGTCAAACGCGAACTTATTGTTAACAAATACAGAGAAAATATAATGACTTATGATAAAAAAAAACCTATTTCCTTCATACTTAGTCAAAAGTGGGTGTATAATGCAATGACTAAGCTAATTACTAAATTATTTGTAGTTTATTTTTAAACACCACACAAGTATATAACACAATCGTCATTGCAAAGTAAACATCGACTCTGTTTGAGGACAAATACGGTTTTTTTTACAACATTTATTTAATTTTTTCCGCGTATTAAGAAGCTTGCTCATGTGTTATGTAAAATCGCTGTAACTTTCGTTTACTTGGCTTATTTATCTTCATCAATAACTATTCTATTTTATGTAATATTCTGTTGGTCTCGTGGCCACTAACGCAATTACTAAGCAGAGGTTTCAACTGCCTAGCCTTTTCCCAACTATATTGTGGTCGGCTTCCAGTCGAACGAGATGCAGCTGAATATCATGTATTTTACATGGAGCGACTGCCTATCGGACCTCCACAACCCAGTAAATGGGTAATACGATACCCCATGGTAAGACTGGTCGTCAGATTTTCGAGCTTCTGACTAATTGTAACAACTGTCAAAGATTTACATATGACAGCCAGAACCAACAGCTTTACGTGCTTTCCGAGGCACGGAGGACGCGGCTTAGCCTGGTAGATCGGCCTGTGCGACTCGACTGTGTAATTATTTAGCCAGGAGCTCAATATAAATTGCTAAACAAATAAATATGACAACGTTGAGCTCCTGTGTTTTAAGTTGAGCTACACGGTAACTGACACATGCTTGCACTGACTGGACAGGTCCACTCAAATCTGTGTGGTTCTTTTTTCAAAAGACCACCTCAGACTCCTTGCATGGTTCTCATAGTACTTTACCAATACAAAATTGTCTGGACTTTAAAAGAGACTGTGACCTCTGAGTTTGTTTCGGATGTTTCTTCTCAGAGTAGTCAGGTACGAAACACCGGCCCCATCTAGTGTAAAAAAGTGTCTTTTTGACGTGCAAAAGAGTTTGTAAAAATCAATTTGCTGAATAAATATCATTTACCATTTAACAAACATAATTCAATTGAACTGGCCGCTGTCTCCACGCATTATCATCGCAATGTCCTCAATGTAAACGTTTCTTTAACAAGAGTTATGTATTGTTTGCGCTTCTTATCAGAACCAAGGTCGGTTCGCATTCGACATTATAAACTGAGTCCGTGAAATATTATAGTGTCGTAATTATTGGCAAAGATAGAGGCTGTCAAATGGCGATAGCAGTAAGGAGGTTTTCATTCAGAAACAGTGGTTTAAGGGGAGGTTGCAGTACTTTTCACATTTTTGAACGTCTCAAAATCTAATTCAAAATTTTTACTGGCCTGTTGGTCTAGTGGTTAGTGATCCTGACTGCTATGCCGGAGGTCGTGGTTTCGATTTCCACCCAGGACAAATATTTGTGTGATGAGCACGATCATTTGTTCTGTGTCTGGGTGTAATTTACCTATAATAATGTATGTATTTAGAAATATATAAGTATGTTTATCAGTTGTCTAGTACCCAAAACACAAGCTCTGCTTAGCTTGGGACTAGATGGCGTTGTATGGTAGTTGTGGAATATTATTATTATTAAAATGTGGGTTTTTCGCTCGCATTTTGGCGGGATGTGATCGTGCGCTCATACATTTTCACAATGTAATGCCTTAATCAAGGTTATGGATGCTAAAATCGAAATAACAGCCGCACAGACCGATCTTCAAAGTTCAGCCGAATTCCCCATTTTTGGTGTGTGGATAGAAGTGCAAAAGTCTGTCGAAGTCTTACCAAGGGGTTTCGTATTACTAGTTACTGGGTGTGGAGTTCAAATAGGCAGTCGGTCCATGTAATATACTGGTATTAGCTGCACCCTGTTCAATTGAACGCTGACTTCAAGATAATTGGGAAAAGGCTAGGTAGGCCGATCATGGGTATTCGGAGTTCTTTTTTTGGAGTTAACAATTCCAAAAAAAACTTGGTTCTTCAAGCCGTATAGACAGATGTGTTGCTGGGGAGTTTGTTCCGCCACTTTTTCTTCCCAGCCAAAACACTAGGAAATGTCGAAGGGTGGAACTATGGGGGACTTTCATAAGTAAAATATGACCTTCAAAAAGTGCTGATAAATCAGCATAATTTGAATAAATTAATCACTTTTGATTTTGAACGGAAGTTATCAAAAATTCGGCTACTTTTAGCGCATTATTTTAGCTACTGGCTCAACAGTGTAACACTTCGCAAAACATCAATTTAACAACAAAAGTGTAACAAAAAACCCGTTGGTCAGTTCAAAACATGCCTATTTATTATCAAATTGTTATCGTTTAACGGAAGCGTGCGCGGGAGTCGATAAAAAGTTAAATTTATTACAATTAAAGTCCATAATATAGGTATGAGTCATACGTCAATTGATGATAAGCGTTAGTTTTGATGCTGGCTGTGAGATTTGAACTGTAGCATATTCTATCGGATGGGCAGCGTTTGGGAAGCTACGTGATATCTTCTCATCGAGAATCGCACAGTGTCTCAAGACAAGAGTGTTTCACCAGAATGTGTTGCCAGTGATTACATATGGCTCTGAAACGTGGTCTTTGACTGCTGGCCGTTTATAGAGACTAAGAGTCACTCAACGAGCAATGGAAAGAGCTATGCTCGGAGTTTTTTTGCGCGATAAAATCCGGAACATGGATATTCGGCGAAGAACCAGAGTCACCGACACAGTTTCTAAAATTTGCAAGGTGAAGTGGCAATGGGCAGGCCACATCGCTCGTAGAACTGACAACTGATGGGGAAGAAAAGTTCTCGAGTGGCGACCACGGACCGGAAGACGCTGCGCAGGCCTCCCACTAGGTGGACCGACGACATCGTGAGAGTCACGGGCAACCGATGGATGCAAGTGGGCCTATGTTCAACAGTGGACGTCTTCCGGCTGATGATGATACCAATGGGTATATCAAGTATTTTGGAATACGAACAGCATGTTTTTTTTCTTCCATTTTCTATATCTTAGCTATCTGGTTATATCTTAGCCTTCCTTGATAAATGGACTATCCTACCTCAAAAAAGAATTTTTCAAATTAGAACCAGGTGTTCCTGAGATTAAACCGCGCTGTTAAAATTGACAGCGCAGTGACGTTTGATTGGACCCTTGACGGCTATCAAGAAATTCAAGACAATATAAGTTAGCACTAGATTCATCAGTTGACCCATCAATTTTTTTTTAAACACATTTTCAATTACTAGGAATTTCTCCAGTGATGCACCCAGCGTTTACAAACATACCTAGAAAGTCACATACATAGGCACCTAGAGACGGAACAACTACTTGTAGATCTTAAAAATAATTGGTCCGTGCGGGGATCGCATCGAAAACGAAGCTCGGACTTTTAGTAGAATACGAGGACAATTTATACTAGATTCGATAATTATTATAGTAAGGACATAATTAATAAGTACTCAAAGATAAATAAACATACAGTCATGCATTCTTTTCAAAAAAACTTATACTTGAGAGGCTCGTGTCTATGATTAGGCCTGATTCATCGATTATGGTAGTTTACTACATAAATATCTATTTAGTGCGTTATTTAGAGTATTGAAAAATAATGAACGCTTTTTCTTTTTTTTAGCACTTGGTAAATTCATCTAATGAGTCCTTCCACTCAGGGCAGGGCAAGAGGGACTGTCAGACTTGTACTGACTAAAATCCACGGTGAAGGATAACCCTTTACAATAGCCCTTTACCTTTCGGGGCCACGGTTACCTGACGAGACAGTCCCGCAGATCTTTTTATAGTAAGACGGAGTGGATTATATTTATTTATTTACCATCCTCAAAAATTTCTCTTTTTTCTTTATATATAAAAATGAAACCCGTTTTCCGTTGTCACGACATAACATGAAAACGGCTTGACCGATTCGGATAATTATTTTTTTGATGTGTTTGTAACTATCGGGACCGGGTTTTAGACCGGGTCCTCCACCCGTGCGAAGCCGGGACGGGCCGCTAGTTAACAATAAATAGCTTAGCGTAAGCTAAGAACCACGACTAGGATCAAACACCAGCGTACCGGCCATACCAACAGGTCTCGGAATGCGCCTGCGCAATCTGTTAGGTAATCCGCGCCGTCGTTACCAATACTATGTATTGGCATTACACATAGTGTACATTGCTAGTTTCTAAAATCGTTATGTATGTGTTTTATTTGGTTTTAGTGTGTTAGCGCGACTTTTGAGGTCCTAGGTTCGATTTCCGGGCCGACAAAAAGTACAATAGGCTATTTTATTAATTAGTCCGAAAGATAGATTTTCCAAAAATATTTGACACGTATTTTTTCTTTTGTTACGTAAACCAAAATTGACGAAGATACAATGCTTCTAAAAATCACAAAACGTCATTCGGTCGGTATATGACGTCACAAGCCCCCTACTTAATTTTGAAGCGTTTTATCTTTGACAATAACCATTCATCTTCCTGCCCTCGTCCTATTTTACTTGTGGTCGACGCAACACGTTTCTTTCTTCTATTCTCCCCTATCACAAGTCATAGTATCATTTACTCCTTTTTCTTTCATATCCTTACTTATACAATCCATCTATCTTTTCTTTATCCTTCCTCTTCCTCTCCATCCATCAATATTCATACTCATCACTCTCTTAGTCACGTGACCATTGATTTAAAAAAAAACTAAACATACGTGTCCATTATTTTTAACCGACTTCAAAAAAAGGAGGAGGTTCTCAATTCGGTCGGTATGTTTTTTTTTTTTTATTTTTTTTTTTTATGTATGTACATCGATTACTCCGAGGTTTCTAGTCCGATTAGTGTGATTCTTTTTTTGTTCGATGCAGGATACTTGCAGTTTGGTCCCATAAAAATTTCATCAAATTTGGTTCAGTACTTTTTATTTTGTGAGCATTTTTATTAATTTCGCCTACTTGGACGACATGATGATCTTTACTTTTTGCGTGTTTGTTACGCGATTACTTCGCCAATTGTGGACCGATTTTCAAAATTGTTTTTTTGTTGTACTAGGGATCGTTCACTTTAGGGAATACTGCAAGTTTCATCGAACTCTGTTCAGTATTTTTTGAGATAGGGAATTTTATTGGAACTTTCTTTTATGTACACAACATGGGCGATATTAATACTGGTGCTACGGATTACAAAATTCTAGTGCACATGTAAGAAAATGATGTATTTGCCAAGAATTTGGGTTGAATATTTAAACTAAAAAGAGTAAAATAAAAAACTTTTTTCAAAAAAAATTTAACCCCCTTCAAAAACAACCACAAAAAAGGGTAAAATAACCTACAAAATAACTTTTCTTTCGGAAGTCGGTGGCAAAAAGACATCGAAATAATAAAACAAAGCCACCGACTTCCGAAAGAAAAGTTATTTTGTAGGTTATTTTACCATTTTTTGTGGTTGTTTTTGAAGGCGGTTAAATTTTTTTAGCACTCTGAACTGGCGGACTACACAGTTTTTCATAATTTATTTAAAAAAAAAAAAACAAAAAATTATTTATAAAAATAAATTATTAAAAAAAAATAATAATAATAATTTATAAAAAAAAAAATTAAAATAATTTAATAATAAAATTTATTTTTTTTTATTTTTAATTTTTTTTTTATTATTATTATTTTTTTTGTTTTTTTGCAGCAAACTATAACTGTGAAGAATTAATTGCATAAGAAGAAGAAGTAACTGAAAATAGATAAAATATCTGAAACTCCAGTAACTTACGTGGATTAAATGTATCATGTATGATCTACTTACTACCTTAATTCACGCACATGACACATCCCCAAGTGTTAGTGCTTACTAATTAGCCCTAATTAGATAAGCAATAAGTCTAGGTCAGAGGTGACCAATGACGGGGCCCCCTCATAGGGCCAAAGCCTGCCGGGGACCGCTGCGCTGCGTGTCGCGGGTTCTAGTCCGGCACGGAGCAAATATTTGTATGATCTACAAGTAATTGTTTCGGGTCTGGGCGTCTGTGTATGTGAGTTTACGTGTTACAAATTATACAGACGATACAGGAGAAAATAACCTAGAGCGGGCCATCTTTAAAAAAGTCGAAGATGGAATGAGCTTACCCAGAAGAAGCCTGTTCATTCTGTTATTAGGTTTTCTAAACATTTTTTATAACTAAGGTGATAAAAAGGAAGGGAAATTAAAAAAAAAAGCAGAAAGTACGGCTACTTGGAAAAGTATCACAACAAAAAATATTGCCATCAGACACCAGATGTGCCAATTGCAAGACGATCCTTCTCAAACGCGAGCTGATTCTTAATTGAGTAGGAGTGTGGTGTAAGTGCATAAGCGGCAGCGATCGACTTTTAAAACAGCAACTGTTTGTTTGTCATGTCGTAATTACGCTTTAAACTACAAAGCTTCAATAATGAATTGGGTTGGACAGGGCATCTGGCTAGCCGTAGAGTTGGCACATGGCGTTAGGTTTTGTCCGAATGGTGGCCAAAGAAACCAAGGCCGCCCAAAAGCCCGCTGGGTTGACAATATCGTCAAGATCGCGTGGTATAGATGTTCCGGGTCTGAGTGTTTGTGAGGCCAGCCACTATACAGGAGAAATTCCTTGTGTGGTACCATGAATAAACACAAGAACCTCATTTGTAAAAGCGCTATAATTGTAGAACAGTAAAAAAAAACTTAGCTTATTTGAGATTACTTATCTTACTGAAGATTTTGGTCGGTTCCGAATAATTTTAATGCAAAGAAATCAACATTTTAATTACTTTATTATTGTAATTTTGCCTACTGCATATTTCATTATAAATTCACCACAAAGTATTTTCAATTTCATTCACTTATCCTCTACATCTCATGCCTTGGACCACACCCAACTCAACCGCATGACATCACCTTTATCATCCACTACTACGTCATCAGTATTTACATTTACCACCGTAATTATGATAGCGTTCACTCTCATCACCTCTAAAAACATCACAAGCGACAATATTAACCTCTAAGCCTCTTCGTACATAAGGCGACGAAAATCTCCGATACCTTACGACTCGTATGTACGATTCAGACCAACCGGCTCGCATCGCACCGGGTCAGCCGGCATTTTACAATGCGGTAATGAACATTGAAATGTACCAACAGTAATTACAGTTCATATTTGCATGCAACTTACGCATAGTTTCCTACGTCGGCATCCCGCGACGCGTCACGACGTGTCTATGCGTTAGTTGCATGCAAATATGAACGACTTATTCGTCAACTCGCCCGCAATTAACTCGCTCGCTCGGGCGAGTTGGCACCTTCCGATTTAAACTATTTTTGTTGTCGTCAACTCGCAACTGAGCGAAAATCTGACGTATTTACTTACAGCCGTCTACAAAAGTGTTTCTATTAATTTAACATTTAATTTAATTAAACCTTCTTCACAAGTTTATGACACTAAACGTGTATAGTTGGTTAATTGAGGGCCAGGGGGTCGTCTTAGGGGCGGAGTTGTTTTGAGATCATTAATAAAATGTAAGCACAAAGACATAAGTAATTAAGTTTTTTTTCATAAGTTAGAATTCAATGTGAAATCTAAGCAGAAAGTACCAGGAGAACAGGATCATGAAGAAGGTTTTGGTGCCGAAATTGAATGAGGAATTGAAACAAAAAGTACTAGGAGAACAGAATCATGCTGAAGGTTTTCATGCCGCACAACGAACGGTCTTCAAAACTAAAAATTTCTTTCGACGAATACTCAATACCCAAACATGTACTAGGACTGCATTAAAATCAAGGTGATATTTTTCATTTTAACAGTTCTGTCTCAACATACAAATTTTGGGCAAAATCTATTTATCACAAAAGTACTAGGCTTGCATGAAAAGGTGGTATTTAAATCATTAAATAAAGGTACTTCATAGTATACAGGTATTGTACACTGTTTTTACAAAAATACAATTAATAAAAATACCAGATATATAACAAGGAGTCTGCCCTGTGTCTTTACCCCACCCACGCTTGGGATTTCTCCTATATCGTGGGTACGTTTTCAAATATTCAAACTCAAATCTTACAGCGCCTCATACTATAAAGTAGGTTTCTATATTCATTTATTATAACACTTTTATAGATGACTGTACCATTTTTCGGTCAGTTGCGAGTTGACGACAGCAAAAATAGGTAAAATCGGAAGGTGCCAACTCGCCCGAGCGAGCGAGTTAATTGCGGACGAGTTGACGAATAAGTCATATGAACTGTCTGTGTCTGAATCGTACCTATTGCTACACAAATTCATAGAGGTTCGCACACAGGCACGTGTCAATGGACGACTAAAGTCGTAAGGTATCGGAGACTTGCGTCGCCTCGTGTACGAAGGGCTAAAGCTTATATCTTGGACCACAACCAACCCGACAGGATGACATCACCAGTATCATCCGCCTCTACGTCATAAGTGTTTACAATAACCCCGTAATAATTATGATAACGTACTGATTCTTGGATGTGAGCCTCAGATGACGAAGACTTAAGTATCTGGTTACACCAGGTTATAAAATGATGATTTAAAATACCTGGTAAAACGTTGTTGATTCATTGCTTCTGATATAGGATTATTTTTAGCGTGACATAAACAATGAGTCCTCCCACCCAGGGCAAGGCAGGAGAGACTGTCAGGCTTGTACTGACTAAAATCCACGGTGTCCGTCGATAGCCCTTTGCCCGTCATTGTGCTGATACTCTTTGAGGTGCGCGTGGTACACAACGCGCCTCAAAGAGTATCAGCGTCGACCCGGGCATGGTCCGTGGTCGGACAGCGGGTCGCCCATTGCTCGCCGGCCGCATTCCCACCCAGGACAATGTTTGTGATGAGCACGATCATTTGTTGTATGTCTGGGTGTAATTTATGTATCTATAATATGTATGTATGTATTTAGAAATACATAAGTATGTTTATCAGTTGTCTAGTACCCATAACACAAGCTCAGCTTGGCTTGGGACTAGATGGCGTTGTGTAATAGTTGTGGAAAAAGAAAACATTTTACACCCGGTACTGCAACTTCGCCTTAAGAAGACCGGAAAAAAGTATCAATTCATATACGTCCTTGCTGAGATGATTCAAAAGGCTATGTAAAAAACTAGTGATGTCACTTTGTAGTAGATAAATCATTATAAATGCAAGCATTTTATCAATGAAATGCAACACTGACTGATAGTCTGCGCACTGCACTTTGTAAGCATTGTTTGTTAGGTTACAGAGTAAGAAAAGGCTAGATTTTTGTCAGCATACAATAACGAACAGAGCAGAGTATAGAAGCCGAACATCGTGTCAAACATTTTCATCATATAAGGCTGCGTTTCCACCTGTGCGATGGAAATTTGGCGTGCGAGGATGTCTATCTGTTGGAAACGTCTTATGGAGGAGAACGATGCGTAGCGAGGGATGTGTTTGTAAAGAACCAATAAAATCGCTTCTACCTCTGCTTAAAAAAGCGCGCGCGCGAGCTGCGCTGACTGAGACGAGGTAAACGCCTCGCTCAGCACAGCTCTGGTGGAAACGGCTCAGAAGAGCTAGATTTTTATGCATACAAAACAAACGAGGGATCTAGGGCTCTAGACTATGCTCGTCTGAAAAAATGCTCGTGATATCATGTGCCGTGAGCAGCCAGCATCGGGGCGTTACTAATAATCATCATTACACTAAATCCGTCATAGAAATCTCGTCACTTACAAACGTTACTATAAACCTGCATCATAATATAATTCCATGAACCAATCTGACATATTCCAACCGTGACCTAATGTTTGTTCCGTTGCTTACGTCATCCTGAATCAATTGTCCTACCGTCGTATTTTTATATGAGTTTATGAATCAGTTCTTAAATTAATGATTGTGTATAATGGATGTTTCGCCACGTGGTTCGTCGTAAATAAATCTGATCAAGTTGTTTGGGAGATCAGCTTCTATTTCGGTTATCTATTAGCTGCGTTTATTATCTTAGAAAACATAAGTACACCCGCGAGTAAAATTATGAAATCACTTAATGTGAACGCATCAACCAGCCCACGAAATTCCAAATTTCTTGCGTTTTTTGCAATTTGCAAACCATTGCTCTTACAGTCTTACAGCCGCGAATAATATTTTTAATCAACATGAAACCTAGCAATGGCCTGCAAATTGCAAAAAAAGCAAGAAATTTGGAATTTCGCGGGCTGGTGTGAGCATTACCCTTAATCCGATTCCGCGAGATTTTAAGTAGGTACTCAATAACTAGTTAAGAATAATAAAAATGGTACCATTTTAAAGGTTTAACTGTTAACTTTAAATTGATTTCAAATTTCATTCAAATCACGCCATTATTGTAGGAGCTATCCCGGATCAACTATAATGCCAACCTTGATCGATACTGTATTTAAAAATTAAATGTAAGTAAACATTTACTAATAACTATTACCTGAATACACAATTTGGCACTTCGAAATGAAACCCTCACTGCCTTATTAATAAAACAAGAAGAAAAGTAATGCGAGGTATTTGCTGCTTCGCGCGGCAAATGCCTCGCGAGGTTACGGTCTGAAGATTATCCTGGCTGTAACTTTAGTCCACGTTTATTAATTAGGGTGTCGAAGTTAAAGCAATCATAATATTTTACACCGATTCACAAGTTCGTCATCATCTGCCTAGCCTTTTCTCAACTATATTGTGGTCGGCTTCCAGTCAAACCAGATTCAGCTGGATATCAGTATTTTACATGGAGCGACTGCCTGTCGGACCTCCACAACCCAGTAACTAGGTAATACCATACCCCATGGTATGACTGGTTGTCAGACTTTAGAGCTTCTGACTAACAGTAACTGTCAAATATCTACAAATGACAGCCGGGACCTCCGGCTTTACGTGCTTTCCGAGGCACGGAAGAAACTCGCTATGACAGATGGTCACCCATACACAGACCAACCTCGGCAAGCGCGGCTTAATCCGGAAGATCGGCTTGTGCGGCTGTAATTATTTAGCCACGAGCTCCTCCAACGCGAATTTATAGAAGTCAAAACATTTAAAGATCACAAAGATTCATTTAATAGTAGGAAGTTGTCATCATTAGTTATACATATTTTTTTTATTCTAATAAGAATATCAAAAGTCTGAGTCATCCAATCTGTAGACGAGACGTTGAGACAAAATGTAACGGAAGAAGAAAAAATAACTGTCGCATCTGATTAAAAATAATTACTATTTGAAGGGTGACAACACGGGGTGCTAAGACAGGAAACCTCTACGTGCGCCCGTTGACTGGAGTTCCCTCTCGGATACTTCCGGGGGGAAGACCAGTTTTTCAGGCCGGTGCACCCTGGGATGCGGGCAAAAACTCTTCCATAGGCACTGTGTGCCTAAGGGGTCGCTTTGCCCGTATGCGAATAGCCTGACGTGTGGACGCTCCAACGCGTGTCCCTCTGATCAGCAGAGGGCACAGCGGCGGAGCGGGCTTGCGGACGGTGAGTAATGGGTACCCAAGCCCGGGTCGGTGGCGAGTCGTGTTTCGCGCCAAATGCCTGCTGGTGTCGCGGGTTTTTTCTTAACCCAGGCGCGGCCCCGGAACGTAAAAGGTATCCGAAGGAACACGGGTGGATTTTAGTCAGTAAGAGTCTGACAGTCCCTTCTGCCTCACCCAGGGCGGGAGGACTCATTTGATGATTTTACCACCTAAAAAAAGGGTGACAACACAATGTTCTGTTGGATACAGCTTGCTGTCAAAATTGAGTTGAAAAAAAACCGCTCGGCATAGTTTAATTTGTGCCGAACCGAATATCGGGTTAGTGACTTGGCGTATGCGAAACAGAGTTTTGCTACATTCATAAGCCTCGTAAAGGCAATATTATTATGTGTAGAATTTGATTCGGGTCGGCTTTTTTGTTACATATTTTTTTCCTAAATTCGTGTATTTCAGTGTGGTCACTAGAAAAGATAGGAATTAAAATATTTAGAAGATCTATTAGTTTCTACTAATAGATCTTATAAATACTTTTTTTTTTAAACCTTTATTTTGTTTCCCGACCGGAAGACCTAAATAAAATAAATTCCAAAAAAGTAAGACAGAAAATAACAACACTGGAACGCAATAGTCTGAATCACAGACGCTCAATTTTACCCAGGATACAATAAATCCTAAGTAACGTAGAAAGTAAAAAAAAACCCATAACAACCCAAGAATCCATTCATTCACAGACGCACCTATTGTCACCCAATCAATTTCCTTCACTCACACTTGAACCGGTCTCGATCCAACGAAATTAACATATTTGGTAGATCGAATACGGCTTAGAAACCTCGGTTACCGTTGTATGGCCTGTTTGGACGCATGCAGGTCAGCCAGGCGTGGTCGTATCAAGTTCACTAGATTCTTCTTCAATCGGATTATTTATTAATTTTTTATATTTATTTAAATGGGTTTGCTTTTGGCCTTAATTAGCAAAGATGAGGCATACGATGGAGCGAGCTAACAAGTGCTAGCAGACTTATTAGATTTAGAAAAAGGCTATTCCATTGAACAAACTAAATTAGTCCGACAGATTTTCAAAAAATAATATTTACGAAGTCACAGCGCGTTTACAAGGAACAATATAGTAGTATCGCTGTAGTATCATTTTTAATGGGTTCTGACGTCACAGTTGGTCAAAAGTCAGGGCACGGTTGGCGCAGCAGTTGAGCGACTGACTGAAAAATTGTATGATTTACGAGCAGTTGTTCTGGGTCTGGGTGTTTGTGTATTTGTATTTCGATGTTTAAAAACGCACCCACGATACAGGAGAAATTTCTAGTTCCCAAAAAATTGTCGGACTTAACAGATATGCAATTTATTTATACCCTAAACCAGGGTTTTTCAACCTGTGGGTCGCGACCCCCTGGGGGGTCGCGAAGCCTATTCAGGGGGGTCGCGAAGCTCCTAAAGGGCAATTGTAAAAGGTTGGAAAAGCTACTAAATTAAAAAAAAAAGTTTAAAAAGATTTATTGATGCGCTTCCTCACCGCGAGCATTCACCTTTAATGTAACGTTACAAATTCGAGCATTTCATTGATGAGGGAGAAACAATCAAGCATCACAATGCGCACCTTGTATCAAATATATACTAAATGTACGCGAATGCTCCCGGTGAGGGAGAGCGCCGTTAGGATAAATGTTAACTCAAGGTCAATTATAATCATTTGTTTAATTTCATTTATCCGAACTCTAATTGTATTATGAAAATGAGTAACCGTGTTGGATTGAATATTTATTTGTCATAAAATAAAATACATGTAAAAATATCCAATGGATAGGGGGGTTACGAAATATTTCTTCATACTAAAGGGGTCGTGCCATTAAAAAGGTTGAAAAACCCTGCTCGCTTAAATATACTGGGAACTTCATTCGGGCAACACTGCGGCCACAAGCTAGTAATTATCAATCAAAAACATATCCTACCAATAAACTTACTACATCTTCAACTCCACAACGCACCAAGCTATTCAATATAAATATTCATGAGACAATTAGTGGACCGTCAAAGCTTGCTAATTGTAATCAGAATCATGTATAAACAAATTAGCAGCAGTGTTATTTGTTACCGTTAGCGCTATTACCATGGTGTTATGGGAGGAATACTGTACTTATGTTCCCCAAGACTTATGGGTCCACAGAACTTCACGTATTTTTAAAATACCGGTCTATGCTTCATTTTTACAATAAATTGCGCCAAATGTCACCAAGAGACGAAGTGTAAAAGAAGGAATAAAACATTTGAAGAGATGGCCGAGTCAGAAAAGGCGTCCAATTCATAAAAAATCGAGGGGGACTCATAAGAAAACCTACACTGACCTTATTGGTGAAGTGCTACAGAAAGTGTGTATGACCAGATGTATGAATGTGGATGAGGTGAAAGAAGTATGTAAGGATCGTAGCAGGTAGCGCTCTGTAATTTCTGCCTACCCTCACGGGAAGAAGGCGTGGGTTTACGTATGTACCATTTCTCTATGCCAAGAGTCCAAAACCGACACTACACTGACCTTATTGGTGAAGTGCTACAGAAAGCGTGTATGACCCGATGTATGAATGTGGATGAGGTGAAAGGAGTATGTAAGGATCGTAGCAGGTGGCGCTCTGTAGTTTCTGCCTACCCTCACGGGAAGAAGGCGTGGGTTTACGTATGTACCATTTCTCTATGCCAAGATTACTCCCAGTTTGCATAACACAACTGTAAAATTACAGGCAACATTTTAGAACGCCCCAGTATTTTGAAGAGCAGAAATCTACCCAGCAACAAATCTCTATCTTGTATAAGTTCCACTGAAATTACACGAAACTTTCAGAAATAACATATACTTTACATAAATCAATAAAGGCTCTCATCACAAAAGATGGTTGCTTAGCAACGGATCTCGTAGCAACGGCCTGAAGGTAGAAATCTGAGCTCAAGGACCTTTCGGCTGTTGCTATAAGCAAATTATTATTTATATTATCTTTTTCGAAGTTTGGTATCTCTCTTAGATAGTTCGAGATTATACCAAGATGTTTCTTTTATTGTATTACCCGGTTACTAGGTTGTGGAAGTCAAAATCAAGCAGTTATTCTTAAAACTAGTGACCCGCCCCGGCTACGCACGGGTGCAATCTCTACTATATTATGCAAGTTATATACATAAAAACCTTCCTCTTGAATCACTCTATCTACTAAAAAACCGTATCGAAATCCGTTGCGTAGTTTTAAAAATATAAGCATACATAGGGACAGACAGCGGGAAGCGACTTTGTTTTATACTATGCCATGTAGTGCTATATAAGCTGATTTAGCAGCACTTTTTGAAGGTCAATTTAAAATACAATCTTCGATACTTCCTAGAATTTTGGCTGGGACAAGATGTGGCGGAACAACTGCCTAATAAAAAATAAATTTAAAATTTAAAAAACCCCCGACACAAAAACAAAGTTCCCTTTAAAAAGTAAAAAATAATAAAAATACGTCACGTTGGGGGACTGCTCCAAATTATTCATCATCTCCTGTTTTTTTGGGTTTATTAAATTTTAAATTTATTTTTTATTTTGTACTTTTTATAGGTACATACTTTTATCATTTTATGTTGCTAAGAGTACTCCCGATTAAGTCATCAAAATTCCCTTTCAGTACGCTTTCATTTGATACCCAACTCGAGTATATTTGCAGACCTTCGGTTACCTTTCCCCACTTTCGCCACCACAACTTCTAAACGGCTCAACCGATTTTCATCAAACATGTCTAAGAACACTCGCAGGTAAATCACCTTTCATACAAAAAAAACTAAATTGAAATCGCTTCATCCGTTCGGGCTCTATGATGCCACAGACAGACAGACAGACAGACAGACAGACAGACGGACAGACAGACAGACAGACAAACGGACAGACAGAAAGACACGTCAAACTTATAACACCCCTCTTTTTCCGTCGGGGGTTAAAAATCCACCATATTCGTGAAGTTGCTCTTTGCGATCTAGAGTCACGGTTGCATCCAAAACTAAATTGTCTTGACCCATTTTTCTCCTGAAAAATTTCGATATAGGTATTTTCTGCAAAATCATTGTTTCTTAGATATCTTCATGTATTTTTTTCTCGTTTCCATAGACGTGTGATATCGTAATCAGTCGCGCAGCAAAGTGTTGTGTCGTCGCGACACACGTACTAAGTGACACGGTTTAGATTCCGACGCATTCCGCGCTTTCCGCCCGTTATTGATACCTCTACGACATTTTATTTACGTCATTCGAATAGTTTTTAAGGAAAATATTTCGGAATATACCTAAAAATGTGTAAAATAAAGAATATCTATAGTTTAATTAAAACGTTTTTTTTTTTCATATTTCTCTTATGAATGAGATAGTAATCAATTATTTTCCTATTCAATATTTTTCTTCACCAAAAAAGTACACCACAAAATTAAAAGAAAATGAATGAAAAGGCGTGGTAGACACACCACGCCTGACATCACATGTTAAGTCGGTAGATTCAAAAAAAAATCTATTCGGGTCGGCATTGTTCTTTAAATTTTGATTAAAGTACAATGTCGAACCGAATATAAAACAATAAAAAATAGGGTTCGGGTCGGCATTTTTACTCAACAAATTCTTCTAAACCTAATGTGCCGAACCGAAAAAGTGTGAAACATCCCCTAAGGCTCATTACGCACTGTCGACTGGTCGACAGCGTCTTGGTCGACAGCGACTGTAACTTTCATTAGTTTAAATAGGTGTTTACGCACTTGGTCACCAGTCGCTCGCCTATGTTTCGGTCGCCGAGGAACTGAGTCGCTGGCGACCAGTCGACAGTGCGTAAAGCCCTGTTTCCATTGCAAACGGAGCGGACACATTAATGGCTCAGCGGGTGAAAAGAGAAAAGATGAACTAGCTCTGGAAACGTAAAAACTATTTGTTGGTGGAAATGCAAGTATGCAGTTTGCGCTTGCGAGTTTAACGAAGTCATTAATGGGTCCGTTCCGCTCGCGGTGAAAACCGGGCTTAATGGCTCTAAAGTAATGTACACCTCCTGCTTTTTGAAGTCGGTTAAAATTAAAATAAAGTCATCATAAGCAACACCAAACGTTGTTCAGTATGTACACTGAAACCAAGTACAAATTACGAGACAGAAGTTATTACCACTTTTACTTTTAGCACGCAACGTGGTGTCATGCTCCCAATTTTAACGTTTACAACGTTAAAATTTAACAGCTTGTTAGAACATTTCCGGTATTTTTAACCGTGCTATATCGAATTTTAGTTAAAAACGCATTCATGCAAGTTGAAGTGGCAAAATCATCCAATGAGTCCTCCCTCTCAGGGCGGGACGGGAGGTGCTGTCAGACTTGTTTATTAGTAGTCAGACTTGCTTTTTTGTTTAAATATGTGATTTAAAAACATTGTTAAACATTTTTAAAAAAGAGTAAGTATGGAGTTTCTAGCCCATTCTTCTCCATACAACCTACCTTTGCGAATGGGTGTAGAATAAATCCTATCCCTTCCTATTTCCTTTAATTTTAATAATCGACGTTCAAAAGTGCCTCTCTGATGGCCTAATTGGAATAAATGATTTGACTTTGTTCTGACGAAAATCCACGGGGGCTCCAAAAAGAAAAAAAGCCCTAACGTCCCAGGGCCACAGTTACTTGATGGATGAGACAATCCCGCGACCCTGGAGATAGGTCTCATAACACGCAAAACTGCACGCGCAGTGGTTGGGAGGACTGCTGTGCAGCGTGTCGCGAGTTCGATTCCCGCACGGAACAAATATTTGTATGTTCCACAAGTAGTTGTTCCGGATCTGGGTGTTTGTGTTTCTATGTTTGTAAACTCACCCACACGATACAGGAGAAATTATTGATATAGGGGAAGTTTAAAAAAAATAGACACTTTTATCTTCAACCAAACCATGGTAGGTAAAAAGTTATATCTCCCTACAATACACATCTCGCCAACTACATTATTTTATATGTACTACAGATCTCATACAAAAAAACTCAAAATCATCACAAACAAACAATTCTAAACCTTACTCACATGACCACAGAACCACTTCTCCAACGGCCAACGAAAACCACCCATATCTAAAGCCACGTCCACACCCCTCGCCACCATTCTACATACAAAATAAATCATCTGCCCACGAGGTCTTCTAATGCGCAACGCATGTATATCGATTGGAGTGAGGGACCAAGTTACGATGGTAGACGGTCTATTGCACCCTGGGTTGTGGGGTGCAGGGGGTATTGCAATTTAATCAATAGCTGATAGATATGTTGTGTACCACGCCTTAGAGGTTGACAAAGAGTTTTTTTTACGTTAAATATCTGGTTACACCAGTACCCTCAGCACGAGTTTTCAGTATTTGAGACGTAAAGTAAACTGAAACTTTGACAATTTCAAATTGACAATTATTAAAAATTAGTTCCTTCTTCGCACACCAGAGGCGCTCTTCCATTTTTTCATACAAGAAACGCTGTAAATACTGGAAAGACGCTGTAAAGTAAAAGAGTGAAAAGTCGTGCTAAGGGTACAGCGAGTTTGACAAAGAGTTTTGGAGGTAATATGAAAGCATCAATATATTGCAATTATTTAATTAGTCCGTCAGCTAGTTTCGAAAAATAATGGACACGTAATTTTTTCTTTAGTTAAATCAATGCAAAGCAATCAAAACTGAAGTCCTGAGAAAGTGAGGCGGGGTCGTGGCAACAGCGAAGGTGATGGCGGCACGAACTGGACAGGTTCTGTTCAAATTGGAAGGAGGATAGAAGAGGAAGGAGTGGAGGGAAACCTTTGCCCAGAAGTGGACAGAGCAGGCTAATAAAAAAAACAATGCCTAATTACAAAGATAATGCATCAAAATTCGAGAGCCTCACTCGCTTGTGAGGTCTGAAGCAAGTAAAAATAACTAGTTTGTGACGTATTGGCAATTTTAAAACTGTCGTATCTTCGTCAAAGGTTTACGTACAAAAAAAAACTGTTAATGGTTTAAGGCTGGCTTCTTACGGCGCGTGTTACCGCGAGCCGCGCCGAGCCCTTTTTTTTTTAGGTGGTAAAATCATCAAATGAGTCCTCCCGCCCTGGGTGGGGCGGAAGGGACTGTCAGACTCTTACTGACTAAAATCCACCCGTGTTCCTTCGGATGCCCTGTACGTTCCGGGGCCGCGGTAACCTGGGTTAAGAAAAAACCCGCGACCCCAGCAGGCATTTGGCGCGAAACACGACGCGCCACCAACCTGGGCTTGGTCCTCGGTCGGACGGCGAGCCACCCATTACTCACCGTCCGCAAGCCCGCTCCGCCGCTGTGCCCTCTGCTGATCAGAGGGACACGCGTTGGAGCGTCCACACGACAGGCTATTCGCATACGGGCAAAGACTCCTTAGGCACACAGAGCCTAAAGAAGAGTTTTTGCCCGCATCCCAGGGTGCACCGGCCCGAAAAACTGGTCTTCCCCCCGGACGTATCCGAGAGGGAACTCCAGTCCACGGGCGCACGTGGAGGTTTCCTGCCTTAGCACCCCCGCGCCGAGCCCTGCCTCCACAAGTGCGATCCGATACACCAGCCTGAATCACGCCGAGCCATAGTCATCATACGGCACGCGGTTTAGTCATCATCTGCCTGCCTTTTCCCAACTATATTGTGGTCGGCTTCCAGTCAAACCAGATACAGCTGGATACCAGTATTTTACATGGAGCGATTGCCTGTCGGACCTCTACAACCCAGCAACTTGGAATACCATATCTCACATGGTAAGACTGATTGTCAGACTTTAGAGCTTCTGACTAACAATAACGACTGTCAAAGATCTGCAAATAACAGCCGAGACCAACGGCTTTACGTGCTTTCCGAGGTACGGAGGAAACTCGCTATGACCGATATCACCCATCCACAGACCAACCTAGGCAAGCACGGCTTAACCCGGAGGATCGGCCTTTGCGGCAAAAATTACGCTCGTTGGGTTTCACCCTTAGTTCTTCGAAATTATTTCACGGCGCACTTACATAATTCTGTTTCTATCTTTCTCTATCTGCGAGTAAGAGATAGCAAAACCCAATAACTTTAGTATACTCGGTGCAAACCCTAATCGAGGTATTAAGATAATTCAAAAGTGGTTAGTGTGCCACGCACGTTATATTAAATACTTAAATATTGAATTTGATAAGAATATTATCAACTCAGGTAGGTATGCATTATCATACTAAAACTATTGTAAATAGATGAACTGAGGAAATTCTTGATCGATAAATTATTATTTACGTATTATGATTATCAGTCATA
This sequence comes from Agrotis ipsilon, assembly GCA_028554685.1. NCBI lineage: Eukaryota > Metazoa > Arthropoda > Insecta > Lepidoptera > Noctuidae > Agrotis > Agrotis ipsilon. The sequence continues at coordinate 6,499,291 of CM052984.1, read as the reverse complement.
TGACATCATAGAATGTCCTAAACCGTTTGGCGCGGGCTTAAGCCCTCTTAAGATGTCCGTGAGATTGCTAACAGCTCTCTTCGGCCTGGCCGTAGTTCATGAGCAGACGGCAAGTCACCACCATTACTACACTACGGTGGCCAGAAATCGCCCCGCGATATCCTATGCTGTGGGCGTTTTCCGTGGCGGCCGGGTCGAGAGATAGAGGCTGTTCTATCTCTCACAGGGCCTGCCTTCTCCTTCGCTAGTATGACTGCATCGCAGGAGACGACCGTTCCATTCCGTCTCGCCCCGCTGCATGGCCTTGAACAATGCCGGGCGCAATCGTAAAAGCTTAACATCGCATCTACCTCAAGGACAATTTCTCCATAAGAAAAACTGCTTATCGACTTCTATACACAAAATCAAACACCAAAAACAAAAAATAATCCACTAAAAACTCCTATTTTTCACCTACCTTGGCCTCCGACGCCTTCTTGCCCAAATCCAAAGACCAACACCTCTGCATTTTAAATGCACTGCGCGCTTCAACTCCCGAAAAGCAACTAAGAGCTGAATCGAACTGGAAGCCTGAATTTCCGCCCTGCGCAGCTTTTATAATATGCAATGTTGTATGCATCTAGCTTGCCACGCCTTTTGGGGGATGCCCCCATCCCCCAAAAGGCGTGGGTGTCGACAAATGGTGGAGCTCTGCCCACTCGTTTGTGGTAAGGGTGGTGACTGGTGTTGCAAGGTCTAACAATGTCATATTACGAAACAGATGCATAATTTTTTCTTAATCGGGAAGATCGATTGAAAATCTCTTCCATTTTACATGATAGGGATTTCGGCATTCAAATCGGGACAGTTTTAGTGGTTACGAAAAAGCGCAACGTTTAAAACTTTTTAGATAACTATTTTAGCCAGAACTTGCCGAGAAAATAAGGAACTGCAGCTATGATACTTTCTTTTTCTTCAGTGAAATTATTGACTAAAGAAGTCCGTTCTTGATGAAGTTAGCAAAAAATTAGGAGTTTTGACGTCCTAATCAAGAGTAAATTCGGGCGAGTCACAAGACCCCCGAAATTCGGGACATTCCACGGATATCTGGCAATACTAGAGTGTTGACGTATTGTGCAATAGCTGTATAGATGGGAAGTAGGTGGCAAATTGAGTTGTATCTAGTAGATTTTAGGTACACAGCGTGTATCTGAAGGGACCACACCCTTTATCATGATGAGATTAATGTTTTCTGTCGTTATAGGAGCAGATTTAAGAGCTGAAAAATGAACCTATTACTCTGACTGATGAATTGTGACAATTTGCTCAATAGTCGAAGCAACTAATAATGCAAGAGGTTTAGCCAAAATCATTCAAGATCCTGGTTATGCAATAATCACCAAGATTCAGACGGATTTTTGAAGGCTCGGGCTGGTTGCCTATATTAGTAGCGAAATCACTGTTCTAACGACAGGACAGTCGAAAATTATTCTTTTACTTGGTAGTAATTCCACTTTGAGAAAAATATATGTTGAAAGGAGGAGCCTCAATTTAGCTGTATAAGACATGGATGATGGATGATGGTTTACCGCTATAGTGTCCTGACAATCAGGTTTTTACAAGTCAGGATCAAAGTCAAAGAAACAAAGCACAAACCAGGGGGGGTTTACGTCTTAAAACCAGACTTGTTCCAGTGAGTTAACGAGATGGCGCTAGACCACTTGTATGGCTCTGTCACTTTTACTCACTGGAACAAGCCTGGTTTTAAGACGTTGTAATACCCCCCAGTAAGGTTTAACAGAAACTGCGCAACAACAAAGAGGTTCAATTTGCAATCGTAAAGGTATTATATGTGCTCAATACGTAAATCAATAGTGCACGTGTAAATAGTGACGTAATAACGTCAGATCGCGATAGTTATAAGATATTTATTGATAAAATCAATGACAGTTTGTGTTTGCATGATTTGCCTCTGAAATCAGAGGGCATCTGACATCTGCAATCAGGGCAGGGGAGGAGGGACTGTCAGACTTGTACTGAATAAAATCCACGGTGTCCTTCAATAGCCCTTGACGTTCCCGAGCCACGGTTACCTGACAATACAAGCCCGCGACTGGCAGGCTTTGGCCTCGAAGGGGGTCCCTGTCAGATTGCTGACGCGTGTCGATCACGACATGGTTCATGAAGGACGACAACTCACCCATTACTCGCCGTCCGCATGCCATTATCTAAAATACTGATATTCAGCTGCATCTGGTTCAACTGAAAGCCAACCACACCATAGTTAGGAAAACGCTAGGCAGATGAAATCATCTGAACACTTGCATCCGTCTACGGGGAGTCAGACTTCCAGGCGACATACCATTACGTAACAAGCGGACGTTATATGACCTTTCGCTTCCATGTTTGCCTCGTCTAATACACCTGTAGATATTAAGTTGTTTATGATTATTTCTTAAAGCAGACATAGCTAGGGTATAATATGAGTAATTGATAACAGGCGTGTGTGACAGCGTCAATAAATTGCTAATTATTTTAGCCCCGTCAGGAAGAGTTTTGAAAAATAATGGACTCGTTTTCATTCATGTTATATTCATTTGCATAGCCCTTTCTCAACTATATTGGAGACGAACCAGCAGATGCAGCTGAATTCTAGTATTTTACATGGAGCGACTGCCTATCGGACCAGCACAATTCAGAAACTGGGTAATACAATACCCCCTGGTAAGACTGGTTGTCGGACCTTTAGAGCTTCGGACTAATAGTAACGACTGTCAAAAGATCTACAAATGACAGCCGGGACCAACGGCTTTACGTGCTTTCCGAGGCACAGAGGAAACTCGCTATGACAGATGGTCATCCATCCACAGACCAACCTAGGCAAGCATAGCTTAACCCGGAAGATCAGCCTGTGCGGCTGTAATTATTTAGCCACGAGCATTGCATCTACGAAACAGGAAAAATCAACAGCACACAGCAATGAAACAAAAATAAAACTGTACATAGTTGTAATGCTTTATTTATACTTTAGACTGGCCTTCGAGTAAACAGTGTGTCAGTAGTGTAATGGGTCAAGATTGACCGCCATTATTTCTTTATATTGTGAGGGATGGTACATTACATCAAAGTTTATTTTGAATAGACCAGTTATTTTTTTTTACGTAGTAAAATCATCAAATGAGACCTCCCACCCCGGGCAGGGCTAGAGATACTGTCAGACTTGTACTAACTAAAATCCACGGTGTTCTTCATTAGCCCTTTATGTTCCGGGGTCACGGTAAGGAAATAAATCCCGCGACCCCGGCAGGCTTTGGCCCTCTGTGAGGGGGCCCCGTCATTTGCTGACGCTCTATAAGGCGCGCGTGGAACACGACGCGCCGTCGACCCGGGCATGGTCCATGGTCGGACAGCGAGTTGCCCTTTACTCGCTGTCCGCATGACCGCGACTACGGTGGCTGGAGATCGTCTGCTGACGTCCGACGCCGTGGGCGTATACCACTGCGGTTGGGGCGGAGGGAGGACGCTGTCCTCTCTCTCTCGCGGCCCGCCATCTCCTTCACGAGCATTACTGCCTCGCAGAAGGTGGCGACCGCTTCCCACTCCGTCTCGCTCCGCAGCATGGCCGAAACCAATGCCGGGTGTGAATAGACCAGTTACGGGCACTTTTGAAAAGTCGTAATAGTAGAACATAGATTATTATCATCATAATACATAATTGACATGTATATTTTCTTTTGTTATTGATGATATTATGGCTGTGAAACGTGGTCTTTGACTGCTGGCCTTTCAGATACTAAAAGTCACTCAACGAGCAATGGAAAGAGCTATGCTCGGATTTTCGTTGCGGGATAAAATCCGAAACATGGATATTCGGCGAGGAACCTGAGTCACCGACATAGCTCTTAAAATTTGTAAGTTGAAGTGACAATGGGCAGGCCACATCGCTCGTAGAACTGACAACCGATGGGGAAGTAAAGTTCTCGAGTAGCGATCACGGACCGGAAGACACAGCATAGACCTCCCACTAGGTGGACCGACTACATCGTGAGGGTTGCGGGCAACCGATGGATGCAAGTGGCGAATTGTCGTTCGGCGTGGCGGTTTAAGAGGGAGGCCTATGTTCAGCAGTGGACGTCTTCCAGCTGATGATGATGATATTTCCAAAATTGACGAACATACGACACTTTTAAAATTCACGTCTTACGACTGATATGATGATAATGCTGTCAACATTCATCATCATTATCATCAGCCTATAATGTTCCCACTGCTGGGACACAGGCCTCCTCTCTGAGAGAGGGAGTGGGCCATAATCCACCACGCGGGCCCAGTGCGGATTGGTAGATGTCACATATCTTCGAATTTTTGGTTCTAGGACATGCCGGTTTCCTCACGATGTTTTCCTTCACCGTTTTGAGAGCAGTGGTGATGAAATAAATTATATTAAGTAATACGCCTGGCGGGGTTCGAACCCACGACCTACAACTCGTAAGTCGGGACCGATACTACTGGGCCACCACTGCTCTAAACATTGCTATCCAATAAATACTTCCGAATCGTACGTGCCAACCCTAAAACATATTATAACACCCCTGACCTACGGGCTATTTTGGTTTACCAAATTGTTAAACTAATTTTAGAGATAGGAACTTCAAGTGTGGGTTCGCTGGCCGTGGGTATAATAAAAATAGAATAGCTATTTCCTTTTCGTACGTTTTCCTGATTATAAAACTGAATAGGTGCACGTCAAATTGTATGACAAACGTAGATGTGCTTGTAGGCGCGGGCATGCGGGCGGCGAGTAAAGGGCAACTCGCCGTCCGACCAAGGACCATGCCCGGGTCGACGGCGCGTCGTGTTCCACGCGCGCCTCAAAGAGCGTCAGCATAATGACGAGACCCCCTCTCAGAGGGCTAAAGCCTGCCGGGGTCGCGGGACTTATACCATCACCGTGACCCCGGAACATAAAGGGCTATTGAAGGACATCGTGGATTTTAGTCAGTACAAGTCTGACAGTCCCTCCCGCCCTGCCCGGGGTGGGAGGCCTCATCTGATGATTTTACCACGAAAAAAAAATCGTAGATGTGCTTAAACGAGCTTATAAGCTTGGTGACCATTGCTCGTGTAGCTTTTTTTGACTAACTAGTAATTTTTCCAGTATTATAATGTCAAATGCTGCATGTCAAAGGTTCGATTTCAAAACGGAACAAATATTTGTATGATCTGCAAGTAGTTGTCCCGAGTTACACGATACAGGAGAAACTCTTAGAGGGTTGCAACATTCAGGTCTTTGAGGCACGACATGCCGTCGACTCGGACATGGGCCACGAGCGGACGGTGAGTCAGCCATTTCGCCGTCCACACGCCCGCACATACGGTGGCTGGAAATCGCCTCGTCCATTTAGATCAAATAATGATCTTCATTTCAAAAATCAACCAATGTAAAACCCCCATTAGATATCGGAATAACCTTCAAAAATCCTAATTCGTCCTCTCCCCGTCTAGATGTCAAACCGCGGTAAACCGATTTGATAAATTCCATTCAAGGATGACTTAGTAAGTACAACAAAGTATTGGTAATCTGTTTGACATGTAATTTTTAAGGTTTCAAATGCTATTTTGTGCTGTCTGTGCAGACATATCAGTTGAAAATGTTACAGTGAAGTGTTTTTACAGGTTTTATAAGCTGAAGTGAGGCGGGGTCGAGGCAGACCACGAAGGAGATGGCGGGACGTACTGTACCCTTAGCACGAGTTTTCAGTAAATGAGACGTAAAGTAAACTGGAACTTTGACACTTTCAAATTGACAATTTTCAAAGAAAAAATTAGTTTCTTCTTCGCACACCATAGGCGCTGTTCCATTTTTTCATACAAGAAGCGCTGTAAATACTGTAAAGTAAAAGAGTGAAAACTCGTGCTAAGAGTACTGGATGCCTTTCTTGAAAATTGAAAGGAAATGGCGCACAACCGAGACTGTTGGAAGGAATGGAGGGCGGCCTTTGCCCAGCAGTGGGAAGTACAGACTAGTAATAATAATAATAAGCTGAAAGCTTGACAATCAGTCTTTTTTGTATCGCGGGAGGGACTGTCAGACTTGTACTGACTAAAATCCACGGGGTCCTTCAATAGCCCTTTTCGTACCGGGGTCACGGTAGTTTGGTAGTCCGGCGATCCCGACAGGCTTTTGCCCTCTAAAGGGGGGTCCCGTCGTATTATGCTGACACTCTATAAGGCGCGCGTGGAACACAACGTGCCGTCGAACCGGACATGGTCTATAGCCGGACAGCGAGTCGCCCATGACTCGCCGCCCAGTGTTTTTACAGGTAGTTATTATTTTTTGATTGATACTGAATAATATTCAATTTGATTTCTATTGAACCAAATTCAATACTGTTTTATTTTATGAGCATTATTAGCTTATTGTGTACATGGACAATGTTATTAAGTACTCATCTTCCTGCCCTTGCCCTATTTTACTTGGGGTCGGCGCAACACATTTCTTTCTTCCATTCTCTCCTATCACAAGTCATAGTATCATTTACTCCCTTTTTCTTTTATATCATCCCGTATACAATCCATCTATCTTTTCCTTGGCCTTCCTCTTCCTCTCCATCCATCAACATTCATACTCATCACTCTTTTAGTCACATAAGTGTCATCCCGCCTCATCGCATGCCCATACCAAGATAGATAATTCCCTTTCATTTTTTCGGTAACAGGCCCGAATTTCAAACTGCCCCTAAGAATGGGAAACTTCTAGTGCACTTAAGAAAATTAGGTATTTGACAAGAGTGGGACACTGCAGGGCAACCAATCTAAAGTCCAACTTTAGATTAATTGCCCTGCAGTGTCTGCGCTGAAGTTTATCAAGATCATACCATACATTCATCCATCTATCCAAAAATCCAAATTAAGTTATCCAGCTGCTCGTAATAATTAGCCAAACAAACACCTCTGCCTGCTCCATTCAGGAAGTAAGCATGATACACCATATCAAGCTAAAATTTTATCTTTATCTAACACCCACAGATAACAACGATGGTACTACAGATAACACAGACTCTATAAAGATAAGAAGAATATCTTTGAAGTTTTGAGATAAATTTATGAAAGTAGGTTTTATTGCATACTAAGACTAAGATTATTGTTATTGAGAGCCTAAATTTCGAGTGATTAAAGTTTTAAAAAACGTCGCCCCACACCAGGAATGTCTCCTGTGTCGTGGGTGCGTTTACAAACATAAACTCACATACACAAACGCTCAGACCGGAAACAACTACTTGTAGGTCAAACAAATAATTTTGCTCCATGCGGGCATCAAACCCAATTTTTTTAAAAACCTCACTAGGAATGTCTCCTGTGTCATGGGAGCGTTTACAAACAAATAAACTCACACACACAAATGCTCAGACCTGAAACAACTACTTGTAGATCATACAAATAATTGCTCCGTGCGGGAATCGCAACTATGACACGCAGTGCAAACGCTCAGCTACTTCACTAACCGTGCCGTAAAGTATATGTATGTCTAGCAGTATTTTTTTAGATGATAAAATCATCTAATGCATCTTCTCGCTTTGCATGGAGACGAAGGGCTTGCCTCTGACTAAAAAACCTTCCTCATGAGCCACTCTATGTATTAAATTAATGACTGGCCTGTTGGTCTAGTTGTTAGTGACCCTGACTGCTATGCCGGAGGTCGTGGGTCCGTTTCCCTCCTAGGACAAGTATTTGTGTGACGAGCATGATCATTTGTTCTGTGTCTGGACATAATTTATCTATAATATGCATGTATTTAGAAATATATAAGTATGTTTATCAGTTTTCTAGTACCCATAACACAAGTTCAGCTTGGGACTAGATGGCGTTGTGTGATGGATGTGGAAAAAAAAAATTGCAGTTTTAAAGGTATAAGCATACAAGGGCACAGACAAAATTCAATTGTTTAATTGTACATTATAAATTTTTGTATGCTATACTACTAATAATTAAATTGTTATCTTTTTGTGGTTTTGAAAACTATTTAGTGACAATGTTATGTGTCTTTTTTCTGTAAGACTTGTACAAAGTAACTATAAATTGTTTTAAATTTTAGATTATGTTATCTTTCTGACTAACGAACAACTCTTGGACAATTTTAAAGTGCTATCTATATTTTAATTTGTATAAAATGAGAAGACATTTTTTTAAAGGCATGATTTTACGTATGTATGGACACACATGTGTCAACTTTTAGAAGATAACACATAATATATGATGCTGTTTTCTAAACCAAAGTAAATAATGATCTAACTAAAAATATTAATGAAAATTTCAACTTCTCAATTTAAGTTTATTCAATTCATTAAAATATGACTCATAAATGTGGGATATTGAAGCGCTAAACATGGCTAAATGATATTTTTATCAATACCACTCATCCTGTTGAAAACGTGAATCATTTAATGCCATAATTGGCTTAAGTGCAACATTTTGTAATGGGTACTTCAATACTTCTTCAAAAAGTTGAGTAACTGCACAAGTTTCGCATAAATCGGAAAGAAAAAGAGGTTCAACTAAAGAAAATTGTCTATTACTGAAACTAATGATAGCTAGACTGGTTCAAAACAAGTATTAATATTAATTAGAGCCACTTAACTACGCTAATTGGCTCTAATGGACTAGAACACGATTTGAAACTCAAATTTTAAAAATAGTTGTGTTAGTATAATTTTTTTGAGTAAATACCTTGTCTATTTGGTGTAGAAACTTTCGATTATCGATCTGGCACACAGTAAAGTCATAACACTGCAATCCAAACACACAAACACTGTCTCAGCGAGCGAAACCAGTGAAACTAAACGACTTTAGCTAACGACCGCGCCTGTCTCGTTAATTAAGTTAAACGCTGTACGCACCGACAAATATTTGTACATACAACACTTAGGTAGACGCTGCGACGCGCGACAAGAATGAGGAACTTAGAAAAGTGAAGATGACGAGCTTCGCAATGCGTCCTCGACTCAAAAAAAAACCTGTTCTTGATTCACCTACTAATCTAAAGAACGGGGCTTCCGTCCGCGATAATTCAACGTCCACGCGCCACAGACACTACAATACGAGAAACTAACTCAACTTTTTACGACCACTTACCGATAATGTGACGATTATCAATATTTAATATTCGATAGGTGAAAGGAGACATACCTTTGGTGGAGCTCGTTGTATGTATCGAAACAATATCCAGTGAGTCCGTTATGAAAAAAAATACACTTCAACACTAAATAGTCGTTCACAAATTGTTATAATCACTAACAAATAGTTACACCCACGATTATTGAAAACGGTATTCAGTATGCGGCGGATAAGCGCTAGCCCGTAAAAGACGCCATTTTGATTTCGTCAACTAAAGGCTATAGACAATATAGAGCGATGCGTTTAGTTACTTCTGAAATTCAGTGAGGCCCACTCGTGTAAATTATATGAAAACCAGAATTCTTAGCCTGTATTTCTATCAAAAACTTTAAAATATAACTTACATTTTTAAATTGTTAGTCTACAACAGCCATTCAATATGTCGATCGTAAAATAAAAACAGCAAAACAATACTGATGTAAGGCAACAAAACGAAAAATCAATAGCTCTTGTTACATTTCATAAATTAAACAATTCATTAAAATAGGAATTCACATTATTACTTTCATAAAAAATTACTAGATTCAGGAAACATGAACTTTTGAAATTAAATTTTACCAAAAATATTCGCAATGTTTTGGATCATTATAAACTTATGACCACAACAATGTTGTCTATGGTGATCAATGATACCATTGGTCAACATTTACCCTTATTAATGGTAAACTTAGATTTTTTTGTCAATGAAATAGATTTCTCTGCAATTTGTATGCCTACTTAGATAAATGTCAATAAATTACCGTTTAAGCAAAAATGTTCATGATCTCAGTCATCACAAGGGTGTAATCCCAAAGATAAAAATCAATTGCTGTTCGTTAGTCTCGCTAAAACTAGAGAACGGCTGGACCGATTTGACTTATTTTGGTTTTGAATTAGTTTGGAAAGTCCAGGGAAGGATTAAAAGGTTTTTTTTTTAATTCTTTCTGAGGCGGTACGAAGTTTGCCCTTTTAGCTAGTTGAGTATAAAAATGTAAGAACATCCATTTTTAATGAGTCAATGAAAATATAAATTCAGTTAGTCAAAATTCTAAAAAATCGTATCTTAGAAAACAAAAATTAGTAAAACTGACTCAAATTCGTTTGCAAAATATTTTTTTTTTATAATTTATCTGCTATTAGAATAGCAAGATATCAAAACATTGTCAGTCATTTTTTCATACAAAAAAAGAAACAAATTAATCTTCCAAGACAAGTGTGCAAACTACCCAACCATCAACACAAATTTCGGGGTAACAAAAATTTGAAGCAGTAACCCCAAATCAATTGTCAAATAAAAGTTACAAGCAGCTGTGCATTTACGTGTTTTTATTTATTAATATCTCAATAATGTGCGTTTAAAACACAAAAATTAAATGTGAAACGCGAAATCATAATGTCGAGCCGTCGTTCGATCCTCGGGTCGGCGCTTGACGCTTACCACCACCCACAGATCCACTACGGGAACTATTTGAAGCATGTAAGACTGGCGATGCTGTTCGTGTAAAAAAGTTAATTACACCCCAAACTGTGAATGCCAGGGACACGGCTGGACGAAAATCGACTCCTCTACACTTCGCTGCAGGTAACGAAACACAAATAACATTAAAAACATCAATAATCTTGTCACAAAATACGATTTTGAAAAATCTAGTGAAAGGACTGACGAAAAACAATAGGAAGTTTTAAAAAAATTGCATAATTAGTTACGGTTCTTGATTGGTGTTTCGTGTTTTATGTCTTTTGTTGTGTTATACTTGTGTTTTTCTGACGTAACGATATTACGATGTCGAAATTCGCGAGAGAACCAAAAATTTTGTGTGTTCGTAACTAAGCGTCATGCTCTATTAATTTTGGCTTGTTTATCATCACGATATATCTGCTGTGGGGTAAGTAGACTAGTCAGTAACTCTTCCAGTGTATATTTGAACTTGTCTTAATCAAGTAGTGTTTTTATTTTTTTACTCAAATAAAAATTTATGTGTTATTTTATGAAAGTGTTCTTGTGAACCTCTGTAAAAGGTATGACAACAAGATGTATCTTAGATAATATCTCATATATGTAACATATTGATGATAATGATTTTGACATTGTGTTATCAGTTACCTACATCTGATCTGCTATCAGAATCTTCTTGAAACCTTGAGAATCATCATCACCTATAAGCTCTATTCTACACCCTTGTATGACAGTGGTTGGCCATTCAAAATCAAAATCATTTAATTGCATAAATAAGGTATAAAAAGTTGGCAAAAAAGTTCAAAATTGTTCTCTTATTCTGACTTTTATTTCATAATGCAAATATTAAAAAAAAAGTAACTATTGGTTGTTACTTAAACAAATAATATCCCATAGGCATTCATCATCATCTTCCTGCCCTCATCCCATTTTACTTGTGGTCGTTGCAACACATTTTCTTCTTCCATTCTCGTATCAGAAGTCACAGTATCATTAACTACTTTTTTTTCATATCATTCCTAAGATAAGCCATCCATCCATAGAAATTCTTCTACTTATTATTATTTAATTATTTTAACACACACACACTCTTTAAAGCTGATTTACATCTGTGACGTCTCACAAGGCTCAGTTGAAAACCAGCGTCAGGCTCCCTGTGGCCTGGCTTTATGCTGAACTGAGCCTATTTGGCACAGCCGTGAGGCACACGGTACCTACATTAAATGTATATTATATTCGTAACTTCTAATTGTAATTGTGTGCTTATGGCTTGCCAAATAAACGTGTTTTCTTTCTTTCTTTCTTTCTTTCTTTCTTTCTTACTTTAACCTTTAGCCACCCAATACTAAATGTAGGTCTCTTCCAAATCCAAACTTCTGATGGTTTTAGTGTCATGTCTATCAAGTTCCTTCTGGCCAATTTAACGAGGTTGTCTATCCACAAAGTCTACTTACTCTCTTCATTCTTCTTTCCCAATAGTGGTCTCCACTCAAATCCTTTCCTAGTTCCCTACCATGACATCTTAAGGAGAATGCTCCAACCAGCCCGGAAAATTCAAAATTTCTTGTGATTTTTGCAATTTGCAGGCCATTGCTAGGTTGTATGTTGATTAAAATATTATTTGCAGCTGTAAGACGTATGTAATTACAGAATTATAATCATCAAAATCACCAATATAACCTTCCAAGTTTATATAGGTGCAGGAGTGACGTTTTCTGTTTTTTTTTTTTTTCTACACCTTTATGAACGAGAGTGTGAGATCGAGATGTTGCTAGACGACTTGTATAGCTCTGTCACTTTCCCTTAGTGCATGAGATGTCATGGCAAGCCACCTCCTCTATTTCTATGATGATCAATTTGGTCACTTACTAATCCAGTGTTTTTATTGCCAAATTTATTGCTTCTAGAAACATAACTGCCAATAACTCAGCAGTACATTGTCTCAGCTAATATATTCACTTTCCCTTACAATGTGTGAGGATTAATGAATCATACAAAAGTGATGTGATTCAGTTTAAAAATCTATTCATAACATGATATCTGTAATCCTCCATCCCGATTTTATATTCCCGTGGGATAATTTTCGAGTTGTAGCGGGTGAAGCCGCTGGTAACAGCTAGTGTAATATATTCACTTTCACTCATATTGTGGCAGATTAATGAATCATACAGAAGTTTTATGACTAAGATTAAAGTTAAGTGCACATTATAGCTGCTTTGTCTATCTATAATATAAAAATGGATCGCAAAATGTGTTGCTAAGCTCATAACTCGAAAACGGCTGGACCGATTTGGATAATTCTTTTTTTTGTTAAGTTTTCTACCATCGGGACCGGGTTTTAGAGGACTTCAACCCGTGCGAAGCCGGGAAGGGCCGCTAGTTTAATATAGTGATAATACTAGCGTCTTGCAGTCCCACAGCTGGACAAACAGTTTCTCAGACAAAGTTTATATAGAAAGCCTACTTTGCTAGACGCAAGCATAGTAAATTATGGAATTTTTCCAAGACACATGTGCGCCCTCCACCCCAATCGCAGTGGTAGACGCCCACGCGGCGTCGGACTTCGGCAGACGATCTCCGGCCTCGGTAGGCGCGGGCAGCGATTAATAGGCGACTCGCTGTTCGACCATGGACCATGCCCGGGTCGTCGGCACGGTGTGTTCGTCAAGCGCCTCAAAGAATGTCAGCATGATGATGGGGCCCCCCTCTAGAAGGCCAAAGCTTGCCGCGGTCGCGGGACTTATCTCATTACCGTGACCCCAGAACAAAAAGGGCTATTCAAGAATCAACGTGGATTTTAGTCAGTACAAGTTTGACAGTCCGTCCTGCCCAGCCTTAGGTGGGAGAACTCATTTGATGATTTTACGACGAAAAAAAAAGGCACATGTGCGAGGCAAGGGTGAGTTATCCGGGGCCCCCTTAGAAGGCTAAAGCCTGCCGAGGTCGCGGGACTGCCTCATCAGGTATTGAAGGATCACCATGGATTTTAGTCAGTACAAGTCTGACAGTACCTCCCGTTCTGCCCTGGATAGGAGGGCTCATTTGATGATTTTAGCACCCTAAAAAAAGTTGGGTTGTGGCGTTGCTTACAATTTCAGATGGTCGCGATGTTACGATTACGATAAATGTTGATTGGCAAATAGATTCACTTTCAACATATTGATTGAATAACATTATATTATGAATTCATTATGACTCATATATTTCTCTGAATTTATACAAAAGTGTTCACATTGAAATGTGCGATAGTATTGATAGCTGATAAGCGCCAAGAAAACACGCTATATCTTCTAAAGTGTGTTTTTTAATTCCGTAGACTAAACTGACATTACGAGTGTTGTCAGTTTATTGCAATTCTTAAATAGTGATGAGGCACAACCGAAACTTAGCGTTAGTAAAATCAAGTATCGTTTTTTTACAATAAGTTACCTGAAATAATGTGTTTGTCCTAAAATAATGTGTAGGTACTTATTTAAAACGTAATAATACAAAATTAATAATGTAAAGTATTTATTTTAAATTATTTAATTACAGGTATTCGCGTTAATCTGATTCAGATAATAACTCCATGTCTGAAGAATATTCTAAATCATCTGAATCGCCACCTACTTCTATGATAAACCTATCAGTAATGTCGTCGGTTATATGGCCCAGATGACACATTTCATCTTCAATTTTAATTACACGGACTATACAGTCTTTCCACTGCTGCGGGATCACTTGACGAAGTCCTTCTTCTAAAAGGCTTCGTACTTCATTCATTTTGAATGTTTTATTATTTTTAGCGACATGCCCCTTTACTTGAGCCCAGACCAACTTTAATCGGGTTTAGCTCGCAGTGGTAAGGGGGCAGTCGCAAAATAGTGACCCCGTTCAGCAGCCATCTCGTCGACGACATTTCTTTCATGGGCTTTTTTGTGCTTTCGGGCAATTTCATTTAATTGGGGCTTTAACATTGTCTCGTCATACGAAATATTTTTTGATTTTAGCCAACCTTGGATTTGCCCTTTTCGCCAACTAGAAGTAGGTAACGAATCCAGTTTCCTGGTGTGATATGGAGCATTATCTATTAAAAGTACTGCGTTTTCTTTTAATTTCGGAAAAATATTTTTAACCAGTTTTCGTATATAGGTATCAGAAGTCATCTCGTTGTGGTAATCATCTAGCCCTATAATTTTTATAATGATGACACCCACACGACGGTCTTCTGAAAACCATACTTTTTTTATCCTCTATAATGTTTTTTGTTTAATTTAAAGGCAACGAAACATGGTCGGATTACGCATGGCGTTGTGCAGCCGTGTGTACGTACGTGAATTTTAAATATAAAACTTTGAATGAAAATTAAATTCGTCTATTATAGATAAAAAGTTACGATTCAACAAACCGTTATCGTAGGTACAACACTGCACAAAACAGCTGGCAATATTATTTGTAAATTTGACATTTGCATGTGTCAATTTAGTCTACGAGATTATGAGACAGACTTTACATACATACATATCATTATCAACACAGCCATAGGACTTCCACTGCTGAACATAGGCCTCCCCTTTAGATCTCCACATATACCGGTTGGAAGTGACCTGCATCCAGCGTCTTCCGGCGACCTTTATAAGGTCGTCTGTCCATCTTGTTGGTGGAACGTCCTACGCTGCGCTTGCTAGTCCGTGGCCTCCACCCTAGTACTTTTCGACCCCATCGGCCATCTGCTCTGCGAGCAATATGGCCTGCCCATACATACATATACTCACTGCTTTTCTCATGGGGGTCAATAAAAAATACAGAAAGCTATGAAATATTTTTTGTGAGTTTTAAAATCATTAACTGACTCCTCCCACCCTGGGTGGACGGTAGGGACAGTCAGATTGTTACTGACTAAAATCCACCGCGTTCCTTCAATAGCCCTTTACATTCCACGGTTCCGTTTACCCGTTTGGACAGTCCCGCGACCCCGGCTTTGGCCCTCTAAGGGGTCACCGTTAGATTGCAGACAGCTCTTTGAGGCGAGTGTGGAACACGATGCGCCGTCGATTATGGCATGATCCATGATCGGCTGGCAAGGCAAGTTACCCTTTACTCTCCGCATGTCCCATAAATTCCCCTTTATGTAAAATACTGATATTCAGCTGCATCTGGTTCGACTGGAAGTCGACCACAATATAGTTGGGAAAAGTCAGGCAGGTGATCTAACTGCCAGAGGTGATCTAACCCAGATTTGATCTTCTGCACCTTTTAATAAAAACGCAAGAATTAACCAAAATGGATCTATTTTCTTTTTAAAAGTTCTAGACACTAGGTATTTCTCCTGTGTCGTTGGTGCGTTTACAAACATATAAACTCACATACACAAACGCCCAGACCCGGAACAACTACTTGTAGGTCATACAAATATTTTTTCCGGGTCGTCAATCTAACTCGTACGCTGTATAGCTTTTTGAAAATCTGTTACATACAAAATATTGAGGACTTGACGAAGAAAATATTAATATTCATTTATATTTTTTTGGCTAAATACATAACACAGTGACACACTTCTGTGTGTCACTATGTTATGTATTTAGCCAATTTTGCACCATAGTCTAACAAAATACATTTATTAACATAATTATACAGCATTAAAACCGAGATTAAAAAAAAATATGAAGCTTAAGACTTTGTTTTTTATTGGATGCGCTAATCTCAGGAACTACTGGTCCGAATTTAATAATTATTTTTATGTTGGATAGTCTATTTATCGAGGAAGGCTGCTCAAACAATAATATTTATCTACAATTCAATCTGAGTAATGTTCCGAGTCTTTTGTTTAAGATCTAAATAATGTGGCCTTGTCCTTCTAGCTAACGATTTCACTTTGCAATTTTGTGAGAATATTGTAACACCTTTTAGGCTAATGAAGTAAATGTATTGTTTTTGATTTGGGGGAGCTCGTGGCTAAGTAATTACAGCACAGGTCGATCTTCCGGGTTAAGCCACGCTTGCCGAGGTTGGTCTGTGGATGGGTGACCATCTGTTATAGCGAGTTTCCTCCGTGCCTCGGAAAGCACGTAAAGCCGTTGGTCCCGGCTGTCATTACTAGATCTTTGACAGTCGTTACTGTTAGTCAGAAGCTCTAAAGTCTGACAACCAGTCTTACCATGGGGTATGGTATTGCCCAGTTACTGGTTTGTGTAGGTCCGAAAGGCAGTCGCTCCATGTAAAATACTGATATCCAGTTGAATCTGGTTTCACTGGAAGCCGACCCCGATATAGTTGGGAAAAGGCTAGGCAGATGATGTATTGTTTTTGTTTATTAGACTTCTCACAATCTAGATTATCTGATTTTTTGTGGAGTTAAAATAAAATCTCTCGTGACGTCAAAACCCAGTAAAAATGATATTAGGTTGTGACGTAATGTGCAGATTTTAAAAGTATCGTATCTTCATAAATTTTTGTTTATGTAACAAAAGAAAAAAAACGAGTGAAATATTTGATACTAGCCTTTGCCAGCGTATGTCACTAAAGAGTCATGACCAGTATAGCTTTCTAATGGTGAAAGAGTTTTCAAAATCGGTAGAGCAGTTCCTAAGATTTCCCCTTTTTACCTTTTTATAATATTAGTATAGAAGTATAGAAAATCGGACTGCTAGACAATTTTTTTTCAGTTTTATTGCCTTGAAGCCACGACCTTAAATTCAGCAGCAGCGTTTGCGATCACTAAACTAACAAGCAGGTTACTCTCTGTCCCTGTAACTCTTTTCAAACCTCCCTCTCTCTTTCCCTCCAGGATACGGACGCAGGGAAGTAGTGGAAATCCTAATAGCAGCCGGAGCGGCGCTCCAAGCGCGCGACGACGGCGGTCTCCAACCGCTACACAACGCCTGTTCTTTCGGACACGCAGACGTGGTAAGGGCTCTGCTGGGGGCCGGGGCTGCTCCCGCGGCAAGAGACAACTGGGGGTATACCCCGCTGCATGAGGCTGCCGCTAAAGGGAAAGTGGATGTTTGTATAGGTGAGTTGGAGAAAGGTTTTTGCGAGTATACCGAGGTATTTTGTCGAGTAGACCACGGTCTTTTGTCTAGTAGTTGTACGGTCTTTTATGTAGCCCGAGTAGACCACGGTCTTTGGTGTAGTAGACTATGCTGTTTTGACACAGTAGAATAATATGTGTTGCAACAATCTGAAAAATCGTTTTAGAGTAAACATATAAGAGTAGATTGCCTGAAGAAATTACATTATAATGAACAGAATCAACATATGCGCTTTAAAGTTGACAATTTAAAAGCACAAGAACTATTTCTTTGTTAAGATTCATAATTACGATACTTATTTGTCCACAGCATTACTCCAGCACGGCGCTGACCCCAACATCCGTAACACAGAAGGCAAGACCCCGCTAGATCTAGCTGACTCTGCTACCAGGCCTGTGTTGACAGGTAAGAAAAAGAAACATTGTAAAAGAAAATATTATTTTAAAAGAGTAACCATGGAGTTTCTTGCCGGTTCTTCTCCATGGATACCACCGACCCGAACCGTGCCATCTTTTTTTCTTCTCGACGTTTTATAAGTGCCCATTGAAGCCCATGTCAAATAAAATATTTTGATTTTGAAGAAGGAAAATAGGATAGTTTACTGCATAAAATTGAAAATCTGTTCCGTCCGAAAGTTCAGAGTATTGAAAATATAAAGAACACGTATTTATGTTTTTTAAATAAATGATTATTGAAAAAGATAAAACTTTGAAATTCGGGAGTGGTGGCTTAAAACGTCACGACTGAGTGACGTTTTATGATCTTTAGAAGCGTTGTATCTTCGTTGTTTTTGGTTTATGTAACAAATGGAAAAAATACGGTTTACATATTTTTTGATAGTAGTAGTGTAATTGCTGTGGTTATTCAGACTTTGTTGTATTGCTTATTGTACGGTCTTACCCGCCAGACGGTCTTCGCCGAGTTGACTATAGTCTATTTTTCGGGCTAATTATTTTTTTTAAGAAAACCCGTAATATGTAAGATTTTATGATGATTGTAACTTCTAGCTAGAAAACAAAAAACAGGAAATTCACTGCCTGCGTCTGTATTTCCGAACGCTACAACCCTAATCTCTAGATTAAAAGTTCTCTTCAAAGTTAGAGTGAACAGGCATTTTCTGGGTAAGCTCACTCCATCGTAGAAATTGTCTTTGTCATCACTGACCTAGACTAAATTCAAGAGCAAACCCATAAAAATCTTACTATGGATCAACACCAAAACTCCTCCCTCTCACATAGAGGAGACCTGAGTCCCAGCAGTGGGAACAGTACAAGCTGATGTTGGTGATGATGATGAAAATCCCCTCCTTCTTCCAGGTGAATACTGTGCAGCAGATGTCCTAGAAGCAGCCCGCTCCGGCGCCGACGACCGTCTAGCGTCCCTCCTCACACCTCTCAACGTCAATGTCCACGCGAGTGACGGCAGACGGTCCACTCCGTTACACCTGGCCGCAGGGTACAATAGGGCGAGGGCGGTCAGGTTACTGCTGCAGAGAGGCGCTGATGTTCATGCTAAGGATAAAGGGTGAGTAGAACGAGTAGACCTTGGTCTTTTGGCGAGTAGACCACGGTCTTTTCAGGAGTAGACCATAGTATTTTGTAGCCATAGATCAAGATTAAATGTTATTGAAGATGCCAGTTTATTGTAGCAATAGACCACTAATTTAGGGAGTACACCACGTTCTATTGTAGTGTTAAACCTAGGCTCTATGTGGAAGCAGATGACCGTCTAGAGTAATAATTGACCATGGTCTTTTAGAGAGTAGACCGCGGTCTTTTCACGAGTAGACTACAGTTTTTTAGAGATTAGACCGAGGTCTTTCCATGAGAATACCAGTCTTTTCACTTGTAGACCATGTCACAGTATTTTCACTAGTAGACCACAGTCTTTTCATGAGTAGACCAGTCTTCACGAAAACACTAAGGTATTTTTTCGACAGCTATAAGCTACATTTACTGGAGAAGTAACCCTTGGCCCTTAAAATCTAATACATCGTTAATTACTTTCCTCAATTTTTATGTTCCCTACCTTTTTTTTATTAATTACAGAGGCCTAGTCCCCCTCCACAACGCCTGTTCCTACGGCCACTACGAAGTAACGGAGCTCCTAGTGCGAGCGGGAGCGGATGTGAACGCGACGGACCTGTGGGCCTTCACACCGCTACATGAGGCCGCTAGCAAGGCGCGGTTAGAGGTAAGGTTGCTTTGAGTATACTATGCTAGTAAAGTGATTAGACCTTGGTCGTCTGTTGTAGTAGACTCAGTAGACCAATAGACCGCGGGACTTGTTGGCTTTCACACTGCTACAAGAAGCCGCTAGCAAGGCGCGGCTAGAAGTAACAAAAATCTCGCATACTATAGTATGCGAGATTTTTGTTACTGTGATAAAATCATCAAATGAGTCCTCCTAGCCGCTAGCAAGGCGCGGCTAGAAGTAACAAAAATCATCAAATGAGTCCTCCTACTCAGGGGAGGGCAGGAGGGACTGTCAGACTTGTACAGGCAAAAACCACGGTGTCCTTCAATAGACCTTTCGTTTCCGGGCCACGGTGTAGTTTAGTCCCGCGAACCCCGCATTCTATGCGAGATAAAAGTGATTTTAATTGTGATTAGACCTAGGTTTTCTGTGATAGTAGACCAGAAGAACGTTGTCTACTATGACAGTAGACGACAGTATACTCTGTCAGTAGACCAGTAGATCACGATTTAATCGCTGCCAGTAAGGCGCGGCGAGGTGTTCGGTGTACCGGGCTTCGGCTAACTTCGTCTTTTTTCGGAAATACGAGTTACTAGTGCGAGCGGGCGCAGACCTAGAAAAAATAAATACTAAGCGAGATAATAGTGATTTTAATAGCGAATAGACCTTGGTCTTTTGTGGTAGTAGACCGGTAGACAATGAATTTAAAATGTCGCGTACGGGAAATCTTCCGTGATTAAATATTTGTTTGAGTTCCCGATATTTCGACGCTGTTTCATTCACCGCGATCGCGGGTTGACTGGAGAATGCGGGTGGTTGAAAATAAATTGGTAAGAGCAGACAAATCTGTCTACCCTCTTTCTTTGTCAGTAGACTATGGTCTACTTAGTCAGTAGAGTCGCTATATGACGCCGCAAGCAAGTCGCGGGTAGAGATAACATGAATTAGGCTACCTTTGTCTTTAGGGAACACATTTAACCATAACATCTTTTGTTATAGGTATGCTCTCTACTACTAAGTGAGGGAGCAGACCCCACGCTACTGAACTGCCACGGAAAATCAGCCCTTGATGTCGCTCCTACGAGGGAATTACAGGAGAGATTGGCTTGTAAGTACTTTTAAGGAAATTTATAACTTCAGAAGAACTCGTGGCAAAATAATGACAGCCGCACAGGCCGTTCTTCCGGGTTAAGCCGCGCTTGGCGATTTTGGTCTGTGGATAGATGACCATCTATCATAGCGAGTTTCCTCCGTGCCTCGGAAAGCACGTAAAGCCCTTAATCCTGGCTCTCATTTGTAGATCTTTGACAATCGTTACTGTTAGTCAGAAGCTTCTAAAGTCTGACAACCAGTCTTACCATGGGCTATCGTATTACCTAGTTACTGTGTTGTGGAGGTCTGATAGTCAGTCGCTCCATGTAAAATACTGATATTCAGCTGCATCTGGTTCGACTGGAAGCAGACCACAATATAGTTGGGAAAAGGCAGGTAAATGATGAAGGAATACAAGTACATTATCTATTTTGTTGCAGTTGAATACCGAGGCCACTGTCTTCTAGAAGCCTGTAGACTTGCCGAGCCCGCGAGGGTTAAGAAGCAACTGACTGCTGTCTCAGCACATCAACATCAGGTAAGAATAACAGCTAGTTAAATTAATAACAAGTAATTCGATAAATCCCGCGACCCCGGCAGGTTTTGACCTTCTAAGGGAGACATTATGCTGAAACTCTTTGAGGCGCGCGTGGAACACATTGCCATGGTCAGACAGCGAGTCGCACTTTACTCGTCATCCGCATGCCCGACAGTGGACTGCGATTGTCTGAGTTGATTAATTTATTAGGCAATAGGATCATTATAAATTGATTTGACGGCACGGGTAGCGCAGAGGCTGAGCGATTGGACTGGTACGCTGCGTGTCGCGGGTTCTATTCCTGCACGGTGCAAATTATGTATTTATAATGATCTACAAGTGGTTGTTCCGGGTCTGGGCGTTTGTGTGTGTGAATTTTAAATGTTTGTGAATATATCCACGACACAGAAAAAAATTCTAATAAATATAGTTTATTATATAATTCCTAATAATAAATTCCCCTCTCATTTTCCCAGAGTTCCCAAGCCTCTACAAGCGGGAGTACAGCCTCCCTCCCGGGAGAGTGCAGCATCGAGGCGCTGGCTAACTTCCAGCATGTCAGTACAGGAGAGAGACCTCTGCATTGTGCTGCATCCAGCGTCTACCCTAAGAGGAAACAGGTGAGGTCATACTGGTTAAAAGAGGCTATTTTAAGGTGCTCCCTCACCGCGAGCATTACCCTGTAATGTTACATTACAGATTCGAACATTTCATCAATGAGTGAAGACAATCGAGCATCACAATGCGCACCTTGTATCAAATCTATACTAAATGTACGAGAATGCTCGTCAGGGAGGTAGTCAACGACGATATATTACTAGACTCCGCATGCACGATCTAAGGAGCAAAAACTATTCTGTCAACTCGCTGAGGTACTACGTAAGCGAGGAGGACGGGGTACTGCGTTGTGATTGGCTAACTCAAGGTCTGTTCTGTCTCAAGGTATGTTTACGGCTCACAGGAGTGGTCGAAATAAGACGGATATAAGACTATTTTGCCTAATGTGTTGACAGACATCGGTCGCCTGTTATTAGGTGTCTAGTAATATATCGTCGTTGGAGGTAGTATTGTAATGTAATGCTCAAAGTCGAATCTATAAATGTTACATTACACGCGAATGCTCTCGATGAGGGAGCGCCTTTAGGAAGTATACCCGTGACGCGATGCGACACAATTCGACCGATTCCAACTACAAGTGAAAATCATCCTTATCACTACGACATATGACATAAAACGTGCGGTTATCAACGAGTAGATGAAAAACAAAACACGCTCGCCACGACGACGTAAGTCAGTCGAATTGCATCATTATATCGTAGTAGCAAGGACGATTTTCATTTTACGCGCGAATCGCGTCATGGGGCGGTCCCATAGAGTAATAATGGACACGTATTTTATCCGAGACGCGTTGCGGCTCGTCGTGACGTAACGATACTGCTAATGTGAACCTTATCGTGTAGTAAATAAAGATAGATTTTGAGAAGCTCTATTGAAATGTGCGCGTAGCATCGCGGTGAGGACTTGACCCTATCTGACGATCTAATTAGTACCATAGATTATCAGAGGAGCTCGTAATTACAGCCGCACAGGTCGATCTTCCGGGTTAAGCCGCGCTTGCCGAGGTTGGTCTGTGGATGGGTGACCATCTGTTATAGCGAGTTTCCTCCGTGCCTCGGAAAGCACGTAAAGCCATTGGTCCCTGCTGTCATTTGTAGATCTTTGACAGTCGTTACTGTTAGTCAGAAGCTCTAAAGTCTGACAACCAGTCTTACCATGGGGTATGGTATTGCCCAGTTACTGTGTTGTGGAGGTCCGACAGGCAGTCGCTCCATGTAAAATACTGATATCCAGCTGCATCTGGTTTGACTGGAAGCCGACCCCAATATAGTTGGGAAAAGGCTAGGCAGATGATATTCTATTGTAATATTTTTTCACAGGTAATGGAAATGTTAATAAGAAAAGGTGCGCGAGTAAACGAGAAGAATAAAGATGGACAGACTCCACTCCATGTGGCGACCGAACACGCGCATTTAGACGCCATGGATCTACTGTTGAGACATGGTGAGTTGGAATTTGAACCTTATTGTATAGTAGAAAAGCTCACATTTTTGTCACATATGTTTTTATTACGATTGTGCGATGACAGTACCTCATATTGACCACATTATTTCGGAGGTTCATCATCAGCCTATAATGTTCCCACTGCTGGGTCACAGGCCTCCTCTCTGTAAGATAGAGTGAGCCGTAATCTACCACGCGGGTCCAGTGCGGGTTGGTAGATGTCACATGTCTTTGAATGTTTGGTTCTAGGACATGTCGGTTTCCTCACGATGTTATTCTTCACTTTTGAGAGCAGTTGTGATGTAATAAATTACACAAAGTTATGCGTTCGAACTGGATTCGATCTCATGACCTACAAGTCGGGGCCGATACCACTAGGTAGATTATGTACTCGTAAGCTCCTTGTTCTTTCGTATAATTCCTTAGAGGCTTAATCCATCAACATTCATACTCATCACTCTCTTAGTCACATGAGTCTCATTCCTCCTCATCACCTGTCCGTACCAAGTCAGACGATTCCCATTCATTTTTTCTGTAACAGGCGCCACAGGCGAATTGTCCCTTATAAACTCATTCATTAATTTCCCTTACTGATTACTTAATAACTAGTTAAGAATAATAAAAATGGTACCATTTTAACGCTTTAACTGTTAACTTTAAATTGATACCGAATTCATTTACCTAAATCACGCCATTATTTAAGGATCTATGCCGGATTAATTCCAGCTTTTCTTTAGTAATTGATTCCATACTTTTGCTCGCTAGTGTAGTAGTTCTTAGGCAGCGACTACCTCACGACGTCGCAGGACGATCTCAGGCCACCGTAGGCGCGGGCATGCGGACGGCGAGTAATGGGCGGTTCGTTGTCCGACCATGGACCATGCCTGGGTCGACCGCGCGTTGAGTGTCATCGCAATGATGAGGCCCCCCTTAAAGGGCCAAAGCCTGCTTAGTCACGGGACTAACGAGCTACCGTGACCCCGGAATGTAAAGGCATATTGAAAGACACCGTGGATTTTAGTCAGTACAAGTCTAACAGTTCCTCGTGCCCTGCCAATGGGTGGGAGGAATCATTTATTTTGATGATTCTACCACGATATTTTTTTTTTTAAATGTATATTTTTAACCAATTCCTCAGTTTTTTATTATGACAAAGATAAAAGATTACTTAAAATTCGCTTTCTTTCCACAGGTGCAAAAGTCAATGCTTGCGACGGACGCGGTTCAAGCGCGTTATCAGTCGCGGCTCGACGAGATTCTGCGGCGGCTTGTCGACTACTTCTTGCATGTGGAGCTGATACTACTGTCGATTCACTATACCCACAGCCTGACGGTAAGTGAATGTTATTAGTGGCCTATTTCGGCCCAACACTGTGTCAAATGGTGACCTATCGCCCACCATTGTGACCCAAGATCGCTTACCATTGTGACCCGAGATCGCCCACCATTGTGACCCAAAATAGCCCACCATTGTAACTCATTGTTTAGGAGTAAGATCTCAAAATGAATGATGTAACAAAGGTTCTGTTATAATTCTGGCGATCTAAAAAGAGTGTCCATGTAGTTTCTTGCTCGTTTTCCTCCATAGAGATCTACTCCTTGTAATGTACATCTACGGTACTTTCACAGTTATTATGTCTTGTGACTGGGACTGTAGCACCATAATTTTGTAGTGTTAATATATTTCTATCACCACTTTTTCCCATGATAGCCCACCACCTTGGTCCACCATTGTGACTAATGCTGGCCCGCTACTGTAATTCGCTTTCTTCATGATAGCTTACAATAGGGATAAAATGCTTCAAGCCTACCTTAAAAGGCTATACATCATCATCATCATCATCTCAGCCATAGGACGTCCTCTGCTGAACATAGGCCTCCCCTTTTGATCTCCACATATACCGGTTGAAAGCGACCTGCATCCAGCGTCTTCCGGCGACCTTCATAAGGTCGTCTGTCCATCTTGTTAGTGGATGTCCTACGCTTTGCTCGTTCTTACGTTTGGCTATAAGGCCCGTTGAAAAATAAGTAACTTTTTTTATTTACGAATTTTACCACCATCTCGCTTGAAGCCAAGCTATGTTTCTAGTCTACGATGAACCACGCTTACCTAGAAGTAATCTATTCATATCTTTCCTCCCACCAACGCTGTGCGCAAACGGGGGGCTGCGAAGCGGTGGAGTAATTGGTAGGCTCGCCGCTTTCCGACCAAGGACCAAGGCAAGTCGGTGTCGCGTCGTGTTTGCCGCCAAATGCCTGCTGGGTCGCGGGTTTTTTCTTAACCCAGGAACCGCGGGCCCTGGACCGTACAGGGCATCCGAAGGAACACGGGTGGATTTTAGTCAGTAAGAGTCTGACAGGTCCGTCCGCCCCACCCAGGACGGGAGGACTCATTTGATGATTTTACCACATAAAAAAAAAGCCATGTTTCTAGTCGACGGTAAACCACGCTTGCCTACAAGTAACCTATTCACTCTTTCTCCCACCAGACGCGTGCGCAAACGCAGCAGCGCTTCGCCTTCTAGAAGCAGCTAGAACGGGCGATGTTGAGAACGCGCGCAGCATACTAGACGCGAGACCGAGATTAGTGAACTGTAGAGATGTTGATGGCAGACATTCTACACCACTGCATTTTGCTGCTGGGTAAGTAATTGTTGAAATACATTTAAACTTGCCGCCTTCTTAGTTGTCACTATGGTTTAGCGTACTGTCTATGAAGAATGTTCTCTCAATTGTTTTACTGAAAATATTTCTTATGTCGTATCTGTACAATAATTTTAATAAACGCTTGCAAATTCTACAAGAACCAGTTTTAATTTCATCAGTAATCTTGTAGGGTACATTTTTCAAAAGTGGCCCTATGATGGCCCACGGTGACCTCCAATTGCATGGATGGTCCACGGTGACGTCAGTTGTGACACTTATAACCTCCGATGGCCGACTGTGACCCGTGATAGTTACCGATGTTGGCCCACTGGTATCCCCAATAGTGACACTATGATGAGCCATAGTGACGTCAGTAGTGACCTGTGATGGCCCATAGTGACCCATGATTGCCCCCGGTGACTTTAATAGTAGACTATGATAGATCCCGGTGACTTTAATAGTGGCCTATGATAGCCCACGATGAACTCAGTAGTGTCATTATGGTGGCCCACAGGTACCCAATAGTGACCAATGATCGCCCACGGTGACCTCTGCGTCATCATCATCATCATATCAGTCATAGGACGTCCACTATTGAACATTTTCTTACTGTTTAACTTTGTTTTGTTTCAGGTACAACAGACTCCCCCTTGCTCAATTACTATTACAAAGAGGGGCCGACGTCCATGCAAAGGATAAAGGGTGAGTGCTAAATAATTTGTGGCCTAAAATCTGTTTGAAATTTTGGAAAAGTAAAAATTATCCCTAAACACAGCAATGCCGACCTGGCTGAGCAATAGTGGTTTTGAACGAAGCCAGGGTGCCGATTCTCGGTTTTAGAGATGGTGTCGAACTCGTCAAAAAATTCTAATGACGTCATTTTTTCGACAAATTTTTCTGAACGTT
This sequence comes from Agrotis ipsilon, assembly GCA_028554685.1. NCBI lineage: Eukaryota > Metazoa > Arthropoda > Insecta > Lepidoptera > Noctuidae > Agrotis > Agrotis ipsilon. Next base: position 6,472,254 of record CM052984.1, on the reverse strand, counting down.
AGCCTTCGACAAATGGCCAATTTGACATATCAACTTTTAAAATTTTTTGAAAAAATTATTTATTTATTTTATAAGAGGTAGCTTCACAGCTGACAGGTAGTAAACATATTTTATAATAGTTCCAAACAATACACCAATTACGAAGTACACAGATAAAATAATTAAAAACAAACATAGCAGAGAGTGACATTTTATAATGTGTATAGTGTGAGCTTAGTTTCAGTGAACAGAGAAATTGTTCAGGGGACGAGATCAACGACGGGCTAGGGAAACTGTGCGCACGGTAGGGTCTAAGTTTTTTAGACCCGGCCGTAAGATAGGGACCTCAGAAAATTGACCGATCAAACCTTAAACCTCATGGCTGAACGACGGTTGCTCCGCTTGACAGTCTTCCGATGACGCGAAGATCATATAGGCAGCTCAATAGACCGTATATCAAGTCCTTGCGAGCACGGACCTGCGTCTCTTAATACGAATCGTGTTAAAGAGACCATACAGCGAAACCAAGGCCCAAGTGTTTGCGAAGGGCAAGTCTATGGGCAAAGCAGATGACAAAGCTGAAAAACGGGAGGATGGCAGCATAGCGTCGACAAAGCAGAGGTTTTAGGCGAGATCGAGAGGTTCTATGGACAGTTATACACTTCGGTCGCAAAGCCCGTTGACAGCTTGGTAGGAGATCCAAGAGCCAAGCTGTCCCGACATTATACCGAAGATATCCCGGACATCAGTCTGTACGAGATTAGGATGGCCCTGAAACAGCTTAAGAACAACAAGGCGCCGGGCGAGGACGGAATCACCTCAGAGCTTCTGAGAGCGGGTGGAACACCGGTACTTAAAGTCCTCCAGAAGCTCTTTAATACCGTCCTGTTCGAGGGCAAAACGCCCGAAGCATGGAGCAGAGGTGAGGTGGTGCTGTTCTTCAAAAAAGGTGATAACAGCCTATTGAAGAACTACAGACCCATCACGCTTCTGAGTCATGTTTATAAGCTGTTTTCAAGGGTTATCACGAACCGTCTCGAACACAGACTTGATGACTTCCAGCCTCCCGAACAAGCCGGTTTCCGAAGAGGCTATAGTACCATAGACCACATCCATACGCTGCGGCAAGTTATACAGAAGACCGAGGAGTATAACTTGCCATTATGCTTAGCGTTTGTGGACTATGAGAAAGCCTTCGATTCGGTGGAAACATGGGCGGTGCTTGAGTCACTCCAGCGATGCCGTATTGACTGTCGGTACATCGAGGTGTTGAAGTGTTTGTATAATAACGCCACCATGTCGGTCCGAGTACAGGAGCAGAGTACGAAGGCAATTCCATTGAGAAGAGGCGTCAGACAGGGGGATGTTATCTCCCCTAAACTGTTTACTGCCGCAATGGAAGACGCCTTCAAGCTCCTGGAATGGCAAGGACTTGGCATCAACATCAATGGCGAGTACATCACTCACCTTCGGTTTGCCGACGACATCGTAGTCATGGCAAAGTCGATGGAGGAACTCAGCATGATGCTCGATGGCCTCGACCGAGTTTCGCAACGGGTGGGCTTGAAAATGAACATGGACAAGACGAAAATTATGTCAAATGCCAATGTTGTGCCCACCCCAGTCTCTGTTGGAAACTCGGTACTCGAAGTTGTTGACTCATATATCTACTTAGGACAAGTAGTCCAATTAGGTAGATCCAACTTCGAGAAAGAGGTCAGCCGCCGAATCCAACTCGGTTGGGCAGCGTTCGGGAAACTACGCAGTGTCTTTTCGTCCGATATACCTCAGTGCCTCAAGACGAAAGTCTTCAACCAATGTGTGTTACCAGTGATGAGTTACGGCACCGAAACGTGGTCTTTCACTATCGGCCTCATCTCAAAGCTCAAAGTCGCTCAGCGAGCTATGGAGAGGGCTATGCTCGGTGTTTCTCTGCGTGATCGAATCCGAAATGAGGAGATCCGTAGACGAACTAAAGTCACCGATATAGCCCACCGGATTAGCAAGCTGAAGTGGCAATGGGCAGGCCATATTGCTCGCAGAGCGGATGGCAGATGGGGTCGAAAAGTGCTAGAGTGGAGACCACGGACTAGCAAGCGCAGCGTAGGACGTCCACCAACAAGGTGGACAGACGACCTTATGAAGGTCGCCGGAAGACGCTGGATGCAGGTCGCTTCCAACCGGTACTTGTGGCGATCAAAAGGGGAGGCCTATGTTCAGCAGTGGACGTCCTATGGCTGAGATGATGATGATGATGATGATGATAGTGTGAGCTTGTGTGTATCTGTACGATGTGGATGTCTGTAAACGAGAAATGAAAAAATAAAAAAAATAAAATGACGTCATTAGAATTTTTTGTCGAGTTCGACACCATCGAAAAAACCGAGAATCGGCCCCCTGACGTATTCTAAGAAAGTAAATGTTAGTGGTAACGCCTCTTAAGACCTACACTGACCTTAATTATGAAGTGCTTCAGAAAGGTCGGGTGTGTAGTACTCACAATCGTCGTGCGTGTATGAACAGATGTACGAATGTGGATGAGGTGAAAGGGGTATGTAAGGATTTTAAAGTTATATATTTATACGCAATAACGCCTGCATCGCGTTTTCGTATAGATTTTTCGAGGAAAGAATTTTCAGCTGCGAGTGGTATTCGAACCTGCGTCTTCTGGATAAGTACTCCAGACGCCTTACCAATTAGGCCATCGCAACCACTCATTTTGATTCAGCTTCAAAACGAGTGGTTGCGATGGCCTAATTGATGGCAAAAATTCGCGGAGACTCCCGCTCGCAGCTGAATTTTTCTTTCCTCAAAAAATCAGTTTGTAAGAATCTTAGCAGGTGACTCTATTTTCTACCTATCCTCAGAAGTAAAATCGTGAGTTTATGGTATGTTCTTTAATTTTTCGTCACAGTGGTCTAGTCCCCCTCCACAACGCGTGCTCGTACGGTCACTATGAGCTGACTGAGCTGCTCGTGTCAGCGGGTGCGGGTGTCAATGCTGCGGATCTGTGGAGGTTTACACCACTACACGAGGCCGCTGCCAAAGGGAAGGCGGATATCGTCAGGTTATTGCTGAAGGTAAGTCTTAACTGTGATAAGTCATGTGTTTTTAACCGACTTGAAATAAGAGGAGGTTCTCAATTTGGTCGGTCTTTTGTTTTATGCATGTTGGTATTTCATTAATTTTTCTATAAATAGGGCAGGAGCCTCGATTAATTCATAGTTTTGAGTTTCTTATTTATGTATTTAATACAGCTTAAAATTCCATTAACACTAAACTCACAGAATAGGGTATTTTACTGCATAAGTAAATTGATAATCTATTTAGTCCGTCAGTAATAATATTGAAAAATAATGGACACGTATTTTTTATTTTTTCAAATCAATGAATATTGACAAAGATAAAACGCTTCCAAATTCGGAAGTGGGGGCTTGTGACGTCATTGCACTTGTAAAATTGTACCGACCGAGTGACGCTTTGTGATTTTTAGAAGCGTTTTATCTTCGTCAATTTTGATTTACGTGACAAAAGAAAACGTACGGGTCTAATATTTTTTAATAATCTATATTTCGGACTAATAATTTTTTTTTGAGTAAAATACCGTATTACACACATTCTAACATTACAGTTTAAATTAATATAAAACAGAAACAGTTTGAGTATTGTTTTCGAATAAGAGTCAATACACGAAAACGGGACACTACATTTCAGTAGAACGACTCCAAATCTAACATCAGTTACTACACAATCAGATACACATTCCCAGTATCGTCGCGTCGCGTCGCGTCTTTGTGTTAACCCTAATAACCCGGGCTAAATAACCCAATATTACCCGGAAAACACATTTAAAACCATCGTTTAATTTCCTTATAGCATGGAGCCGATCCAACTCGAAGAAATCGGGACGGTTTAACTCCCTTACAACTAGTGAGAGCGGGCGACAGTGACACAGCGGACGCGTTGAGAGGAGACGCGGCGTTACTGGACGCTGCTAAACGAGGCGATCTTGCTAGAGCCAGGTATGTTTACCAAAGACATAATCGAATAGCATACCTACTTATGGTTTCATTAATAATCATCATCATCAGCCTATAAATGTTCCCACTCTTGGGACACTGCCCTCCTCTCTGTGAGAGGGAGTGGGTCATTATCCACCACGCGGGCCCAGTGCGGGTTGGTAGATGTCACATCATGTCTTCGAATTTTTGGTTCTAGGACATGCCGGTTTCCTCACGATGTTTTCCTTCACCGTTTTGAGAGCAGTGGTGGTGAAATAAATTACATAAAGTAATGCGCCTGGCTTGGTTCGAACCCACGACCTACAACTCGTAAGTCGTGGCCGATTGACGGCAATTGTTGGAAAAACAAGCTAAATATTATCAATATTTAATGTTTGTTACAGAAAACTAATAACTCCACAAAATGTGAACTGCAGAGATTCACATGGACGGAATTCGACTCCCTTACACCTCGCTGGTAAGTTTTTAAAAATGATAATTTAATTATGAATAAGAGTAATATATCCCTTTTTTAAAAGTTGTAAAAAAATATGTAGCAGTTCTTTGGACAAGTCAAGTTAAAATTGGAGGCAGGTCGGGCTTTTCACCAAATCCCTTTAGCCTACTTTTTTCAATATTTTGCTGTTTAAGACAATGTCTAATGCTCTTAACTGCATAATATTAAACGTTTCTTTACTAAAAATAGAAAATAAATTGATAACAAGCTATTCGTTGTAGAAACTGATCGTATGTATTTATAAATTATCGGTGGTATATGTCGATGATATCCTAATAGATTTTGGTGAGAGATTTGGTCAAAATGTGTTTCAGTATGTGGCCTACCATGACGTGTTAAAGCGTCAGTAGTTCCACTGTGGGAAAAAGACAGAGCTATACAAGTTTTCTAGCGCCATCTCGTTCTGACAGAGGAACTACTCACGGTTAAAGACATCACATGGTAGACCGTAAGTTCTCTCAAAGTTTGAATGAAATGATGACAAATCGACAGTTAGAAAGTGTTTATTTATTCGTTTTTTAGTAAGATGTGCTATTATTTTTTTAGTCTTTATTGATAAAAGGAGATTGCCCAACAGCGGTCCAAATGCTGCCCAGGAATGGTAGTACGTGCGCTGGGTTGCTGCCACTAATGTCTGTCTACATGCGAAATATTTTAAAAATCTACCCTGGGGTATCTGATTTATTTAGATTTTTATATGGATGACTTCATTTTTGTCCCCATGATTTTTTTATCGTATTTTACACCTGTTTAAATGCTGCCCAGGAATGGGAGTACTTGCACTGGATTCCTGCCACTAATGTCTGTCTATATGCGTAATATTTTAAAAATCTACCCAGGGGTTCCTGATTTATTTAGATTTTTGTGTGGATGACTTCATTTTTGTCTCCATGATTTTTTAAATCGTATTTTACACCTGTCCATATGCTGCCCAGGAATGGGAGTACGTGTGCTGTGTTGCTGGCACTAATGTATGTCTATGTACGAAACATTTTAAAAATGTACTCAGGGGTTCCTGATTTATTTAGATTTTTATGTGGATGTCTTCATTTTTTGTCTCCATGATGTTTGTTATCGTATTTAACACCTGTCCAAATACTGCCCAGGAATAGGAATACGTGTGCTGTGTTCCTGGAACCAATGTCTGGCTATGTTCGAAATATTTTTCAAATCAACTCAGGGGTTCCTGATCGACAGACATTTCCTTTCTTTTTTTTATCGTGGTAAAATCGTCAAATGAGTCCTCCCGCCCCGGGAAGGGTGGGAGGGGCTGTCAGACTTGTACTGACTAAAATCCACGGTGTCCTTCAATAGCCCTTTATGTTCCGGGGTCACGATGATGGAATGAGTCCCGCGACCCCGGCAGGCTTTGGCCCTCTGAGAGGGGGCCCCGTCATTATGCTGACACTCTTTGAGACGCGCATGGAACACGACGCGCCGTCGACACGGGCATGGTCCATGGTCGGACGGCGAGTTGCCCTTTACTCGCCGCCCGCATGCCCGCGCCTACGGTGGCCGGAGATCGTCACCGCGGGTAGGGCGGAGGGGGGACATTGTTGTCTCTCTCACGCGGCGCGCCTCCTCCTTCGCGAGCATGACTGCTTCGCAGAAGGAGGCGACCGCTTCCCACTCCGTCTCGCCCCGCAGCATGGCCGCGACCAATGCCGGGCGCGAGAGGTCTCCGCCTATCACCGCCGTGAGGACACGTTTGGGCACCGCCGAAGCGAGGCAATCCTGCACCGTATGCTTGACTGTGACCTCCGGGCGATCTTCGCAGTGGTGACATCCAGGCGTTTCCTCCTTCCTAATTAGACACAGGTACCTCCCGAAACATCCGTGTTCGGTGAGGACCTGCGTCGGAAGGTTAGGACGCCGTGACGCCTATCCAGCCACTCCTCAAAGAGGCGTCTTACCGCCGCTATTGCGGCGTACCCGTGATTGACAGACATAGTGCCAGGGCAGCATTTGGACAGGTGTAAAGTACGATAAAAAATCATGGAGACAAAATGAAGTCATACACATAAAAATCTAAATAAATCAGGAACCCGTGGGTATATTTTAAAAATATTTCGCATGTAGACAGATATTGGTGACAAGAATCCAGTGCAAGTACTCTCATTCCTGGGCAGCATTTGGACAGGTGTAAAGTACGATAAAAAAACATGGAGACAAAAATTAAGTCATCCACATAAAAACATAAATAAATCAAGAACCCCTGGGTAGATTTTTAAAATAGTTCGCATGTAGACAGACATTAGTGGCAGGAACCCAGTGCAAGTACTCCTATTCCTGGGCAGCATTTGGACAGATGTACAGAATAATAAAAATAATCATTGAGACAAAAATGAAGTCATCCAAATAAAAATCTAAATAAATCAAGAACCCCTGGGTAGATTTTTAAAATAGTTCGTACATAGACAGACATTAGTGCCAGGAACCCAGCGCACGTACTCCCATTCCTGGGCAGCATTTGGACCAACTCCCATACAAAAATGGGCAATATCCTTTAGAGGTTAGACAAACTTGTCTTTGACTAGTAATAGAGAATATCAGCTTGCAAGTGTGGATTGCAATGGCCTAGTTGGTTAAGGCGTCTGGAGTACCTATCCAGAAGACGCGGGTTCTAATCCCACTTGCAATCTGAAATTTCCGTAAAATTTTTTGTCTTTGACTTTTGGTATTAAGGGTCTGTACCTCTTTCAGCTGGCTACAACAATCTAGAAGTAGCAGAAGCGCTTCTAGAAGCAGGAGCAGCAGTCTCCGCCCGCGACAAAGGAGGCCTAGTCCCTCTGCACAATGCAGCGTCATATGGCCATGTGGAGCTGGCAGCCCTGCTGTTACGAGCGGGTACTCCGCCCAATGCAGCCGACCGCTGGGGGTTCACACCACTGCATGAGGCCGCGCACAAGGCGCGGACGCAGCTATGTGCCTTACTGGTGAGTGACGTCGTGATATCATAAGGCTATCAGACCTACCCTTAGACCGCCACGTCGAACGACAATTCTCCACTTGCATCCATCGGTTGTCCGCGACTCTTACGATGTCGTCGGTCCATCTAGGGGGAGGCCTACGCTCGTCTTCCGGTCCGTGATCGCAACCCGAGAACTTTTCTTCCTCATCGGTTATCAATTTTACGAGCAATGTGGTCTGCCCATTGCCACTTCGACTTGCAAAACTAGCTATGTCGGTGACTCTGGTTCTTTGCCGAATATCCATGTTCCGGATTTTATCCTGCAAAGAAATTCCGAGCACAGCTCTCTCCAAGACTTTTTAAGTGGCTCTTAGGCTTCGTTTCCACTGAGGCGGAGCGGAGCAGACCGGACGGCGATTTACCAATAACATGGCTTAAAAACCACATCTCTTCTCCACTCAAGCCATGTGATTGGTGAATCGCTGTCCGCTCTGCTCCTCTCCGCCTCAGTGGAAACGCTGCTTTAGTCTCTCGTAAAGGCCAGCATTGCCTGTTTAGTTCTCGTAAAGGCCAGCAGTTAAAGACCACGTTTCAGGGCCATATGTCATCAACATGTTAATATGGATATTCCACTGGATCTAGACGTGTAATGCCGCCGCATTATGAATACAAAAAAAACAATAGCGGGGTGTTTCTATCGGTAGAGTGACCTGTTTTTGTCTCTTTCTGCGACGCGACACTACAATCCAAATCCCGGGACTTGGGGAATATCCATATTATTCTTACCCATGGCAAGTACATCAAACAGCTATACCTATTCCGATTTATGGTCATCACTGGAATACACACTGGTTATACACCCTGAGTTTGCCGTTTATTATTAGTCCAGTGATTTATTTAGCTTTAGCCTACACTACAACAGACGAATGTTGTAATAAAAACGGGGGGGGGGGGGGGGAGTTCGATTCAGTAGCCTAACACGTTATTAATTTTTCTAAAATCGAATGATGCAGTTTTAGTTTCGTCGAAAATCGCTCGTGGACTCCTTTCAACGTTTTTTCGATATTCCTCATAGCTACAAATAGCCATAGCGTAATTATAAATTTTTGACGAGGAAAGTTCAGCTGCGACTGGAAAGGAATTGATCCTCCAACCAGACAGGTGGTGTTGGTGGGCGTCTGCCCGACATTACATAGTCGTAATATCCTTAATTCGCTGTCTCTAAGTTCGCTGTTACCTTGATGCGCGAGAGACACTCGCATCAGTTTTTCCATCATTCAAAAATGCGTAGTAAACTTTTTGTATAGAATATAGTAGTACACTACCACTTTTCCCCCCAGCTCGCCCACGGCGCGGACCCGTACCTCAAGAACCAAGAGGGTCAGACGGCCCTGGACCTCGCAGGACCGCGGAGCGTTGCGCTCCCTGCTGCAGGACGCCATGACGTCGGCGGCCGGCGAGGTGGCGGCCCCCGCCCCCCTGCCGCCCCCCCTGCCTCCCCCGCAGCACCCCGTGCTCATGCCCAGTGGGGATACTGTGCCGCTGGCCTTGCCGGTAAGTTGGATTAGTAAGGACTGTAGGCTACGTAGCAGATTCATTGCGTTGGCCCGTTAAGATTACCAATGAATAATCATTAAAGTCTGGTATCGAATGATGGCCCATGGTGATCCATCATGGGCTATGGTGGCATATGATGGCCCATGACGTGATGGTACTTGATGGCTCAGGAGCCATTCTAACAGGATCTTGTGAAGGCATTATGGTTCCCTATAAAAGCTCAAAAAATGTACTAAGTGATGGCCCATGATATCAAATGATGGCCCATGATGACCCATCACACTCAATGTTATATTGGGCCACTTGCATTATGTCTGATGTCTATGGCGGCCCACTATAACCCAAAATAGTCCATATGACTTATAACGGCTCATGATACTTCATAGTGACTTATGATAGCCCATGGTAACCCGTGATAGCCTTAGTAATTTCAAAAATGGATTGTTTACATGCATTACTCACTCTTATAATCTGTTATCTTGAAGACACATTTTTTTATTTTTACGTGGTAAAATCATCAGATAAGTCCTCCCACCCCGGGCAGGGCGGGAGAGACTGTCAGACTTGTACTGACTAAAATCCACGGTGTCCTTCAATAGCCCTTTATGTTCCGGGGTCACGGTGATGGTATAAGTCCCGCGACCATCTTGAAGACACATAGAACTGCTCTAAATACTATGAAAGACCTTTCAAGAAATCTCACAACATCTTTAAAAATAGTCCTTAAATTTCTTCACCAGGTGGTACCATCAAACTACTGGGCGGAAGGATCTCGCGGCAGCCTGGAAGACGCGGCGGGTAGACCTGCATCAGCTCTATCCACCTCCGAGTCACTACAGACCTTCCTATCCAGGTCAGTTTCATTATAAGTACTTAGTTTAGAAGCATTATACAGCTAAGGAGTGGAATACCCTGGCGGGTTCTGAGTTTCCTGATAGCTATAACCTTGGGGTCTTCAAGTCAAGAGTGAATATGTTACTTCTAGGCAAGCGTGCTTCACCGTCGACCACATCATTGTTGACCATCAGTCGAGATAGTGCTTAAACGCGAACGTGGGGGTGATATGGGATATATGATGATACATGACGTGTATAGATCGTGGGTGTAACTTGCAAAGATACGCCCCCACGTTTTGAGTGGCCCCTCTCTCAGCCCCGTAGGGTTATTTTCTTCTTTTTAGGACATTTAAAACGTGGGTTTTTAGATTTTTTTAAATCTATTAATTATTTTTATCTTTGTTCATCGGGTTTGGACGTCCGCCATATTGGATTTAAGACATCTGACTATTTTTTTCATATTCCTGACAGCAAACCCTTTCATTTGATACCCATTTCATGGGGGTGGATTTCAAACAGCCAGTCCGCTATCTTGGGGAGGCCGCCATATTGGATTTTTTATGACGTTTCTTTGCTAGTCTTGTATTGTCATCGGGACTCAGACCGTTTGCAAAATTTCAGCCTGCTAGCTTATCGGGAAGTGCCTCAAAATTGAGTTCCAAAAGTCCAACCGGAACGACAAATAAACAAACAAGAAAAGTGAATTTATAAAAACGTGGGAAAATGACCTATTTTGACATCAATATCCAATACCAATCATTCATTAATTACCATGAATTTGTATGTTTACGCGAATGTGGACCCTAATTGTATTTGAATATCTTTAAGATAACCTCCTCCTTCTTTGAAGTCGGTTAAAAAATAACCTTATGGTGGGTCATACAACTATTTTGTCGATTGTACAAAATAATTAAAAAAAAATGTTTTAAACTTTTCTTGCGGGGCCCGGGGTAAACTTGAGTATTTCTTTTAAAATCGCGTATATTAAACTTTCAAAGATAAATGTAAAGGGTTTTTTTTTATCGTGATAATTTCATCAAATGAGGCCTCCCACCCCGGGCAGGGCGAGAGGGACTGTCAGACTTGTACTGACTAAAATCCACGGTGTCCTTCAATAGCCCTTTATGTTCCGGGGTCACGGTGATGGTATAAGTCCCGCGACCCCGGCAGGCTTTAGCCCTCTGAGAGGGGGCCTCGTCATTATGCTGACACTCTTTGAGGCGCGCGTGGAACACGAGGCGCCGTCGACCCGGGCATGGTCCTTGGTCGGACGGCGAGTTGCCCATTACTCGCCGTCCGCAAATGTAAAGTGTAGCATAATTATACATCTTTTTTCTTTGAACAAAATATAAATTTGAATCTCTACAGTTTTTGTTTCTTTCACACTGGATGGAGCGGAAAGGTTTTAAGACTTGACTAACTACAAATTGTTCTTTCAGTTACCCTATGCTATTCATTCTCGCGGGACTGTCTTGAAAGAGTACCGGAGAGACAGTCCGCAAGATTTACCTTACATTTTCTTCTTTCACCACAGCAATGAACAACAACTAACCCCAAGTTCTAGACCGAGGAACAGATCAACCGTGACACCTCTTATCCGAGCTGTCCCACGAACGATTGCGCGCCGTCGGGTGGCGGCCTCAGGACATCGACCACAGACTGCTGAAGGCTGCCAGGAACATAGTTTACAGGCAGCTTCAGGTAACACCTAGCTAAATAATGACTAGTATAAGAATGATTCAGATCACCGTGGACCATCTTGTCGAGATGTCCCACGAAGGACTTGCGCGCAGTCGGCCGCGTGGCGGCTACGGACATCGACCAACAGTACTGCTTGAAAGGCGGCTCGCCATAGTTTACAGGCCGCTTCAGGTAAACACTAGCTAGATAATGACTAGTATAAGAATGGATTACAGATCACCGTGGGACTCTTGTCCGAGATGTCCCACGCAGACTTTGCGCGTCCGTCGCGTGGCGGCCTACGGACATCGACCAAAGACTGCTGAAGCGGCTCGACATAGTTTTTACAGGCAGCTTCAGGTAACACCTACTAGATCAATGACTAGTATAAGAATGATACAGATCACCGTTGGACATCTTGTCCGAGATGTCCCACGAAGACTTGCGCGCCGTCGGCGTGGCGGCCTACGGACATCCGACAACAGACTGCTGAAGGCGGCTCGACATAGTTTACAGGCAGCTTCAGGTAACCCCTAGCTAGATAATGACTAGTATAAGAAATGATCAGATCACCGTGACATCTTGTCCGAGATGTCCCACGAAGACTTGCGAGCCGTCGGCGTGGCGGCCTACGGACATCGACACAGACTGCTGAAGGCGGCCAGACATAGTTTACAGGCAGCTTCAGGTAACACCTAGCTAGATAATGACTAGTATAAGAATGATACAGATCACCGTGGACATCTTGTCCGAGATGTCCCACGAAGACTTGCGAGCCGTCGGCGTGGCGGCCTACGGACATCGACACAGACTGCTGAAGGCGGCCAGACATAGTTTACAGGCAGCTTCAGGTAACACCTAGCTAGATAATGACTAGTATAAGAATGATACAGATCACCGTGGACATCTTGTCCGAGATGTCCCACGAAGACTTGCGCGCCGTCGGCGTGGCGGCCTACGGACATCGACACAGACTGCTGAAGGCGGCTCGACATAGTTTACAGGCAGCTTCAGGTAACACCTAGCTAGATAATGACTAGTATAAGAATGATACAGATCACCGTGGACATCTTGTCCGAGATGTCCCACGAAGACTTGCGCGCCGTCGGCGTGGCGGCCTACGGACATCGACACAGACTGCTGAAGGCGGCTCGACATAGTTTACAGGCAGCTTCAGGTAACACCTAGCTAGATAATGACTAGTATAAGAATGATACAGATCACCGTGGACATCTTGTCCGAGATGTCCCACGAAGACTTGCGAGCCGTCGGCGTGGCGGCCTACGGACATCGACACAGACTGCTGAAGGCGGCCAGACATAGTTTACAGGCAGCTTCAGGTAACACCTAGCTAGATAATGACTAGTATAAGAATGATACAGATCACCGTGGACATCTTGTCCGAGATGTCCCACGAAGACTTGCGCGCCGTCGGCGTGGCGGCCTACGGACATCGACACAGACTGCTGAAGGCGGCTCGACATAGTTTACAGGCAGCTTCAGGTAACACCTAGCTAGATAATGACTAGTATAAGAATGATACAGATCACCGTGGACATCTTGTCCGAGATGTCCCACGAAGACTTGCGCGCCGTCGGCGTGGCGGCCTACGGACATCGACACAGACTGCTGAAGGCGGCTCGACATAGTTTACAGGCAGCTTCAGGTAACACCTAGCTAGATAATGACTAGTATAAGAATGATACAGATCACCGTGGACATCTTGTCCGAGATGTCCCACGAAGACTTGCGAGCCGTCGGCGTGGCGGCCTACGGACATCGACACAGACTGCTGAAGGCGGCCAGACATAGTTTACAGGCAGCTTCAGGTAACACCTAGCTAGATAATGACTAGTATAAGAATGATACAGATCACCGTGGACATCTTGTCCGAGATGTCCCACGAAGACTTGCGCGCCGTCGGCGTGGCGGCCTACGGACATCGACACAGACTGCTGAAGGCGGCTCGACATAGTTTACAGGCAGCTTCAGGTAACACCTAGCTAGATAATGACTAGTATAAGAATGATACAGATCACCGTGGACATCTTGTCCGAGATGTCCCACGAAGACTTGCGAGCCGTCGGCGTGGCGGCCTACGGACATCGACACAGACTGCTGAAGGCGGCCCAGACATAGTTTACAGGCAGCTTCAGGTAACACCTAGCTAGATAATGACTAGTATAAGAATGATACAGATCACCGTGGACATCTTGTCCGAGATGTCCCACGAAGACTTCGGCCTCGGACATCGACAAGATGTGAAGGCGGCTCGACTAGTTTACAGGAGCTTCAGGTCGCTACTCAGACCTGAGCGGCTCGACTGTTCGACATTCAGGCAGCTTCAGGTAGCTTGCAGGTAAGATATGATCGCCGCAAAAAGACTTGAATTGTAAGTACGTCTAATAACGCCAGCGATAACTGCGTTACGGCCCTTCATAAGCTATGAGCGGTGACTTAGCGTGGGGCGCGGAGTGGTAGGATCAAATGTTTCAAATACGCCACGAGCCAACCGCCCGTATCCAATTCGCATACTTACAAAGTAACTAATGTTTTATTCGCGCCGCCTGCCGTACTGCTCACCGCTTAGATCACAGTCGTGAACGTTAAGTTTCTACTTCTAATGTGGAATCACTGATAAAGTTTTTAATCTGCTCTAAAGAAAACAAAATGTTGTTGTTGTTTCAAACAATTGTTGTTGTTGTTTCAAACAATGACTTCTAATGAAAATTAATATCCCTTCTTTGGTATTGTTCGTCGTTACTTTGAGCTCCTTGAGTTATGAGTCGAGCTACAAGATAACTGACAAATGCTTGCACTGACTGGACAGGTCCACTTAAATCTGTTTGGTTCTTCAAAAGACCATCTCAGACATTAACCTACATGGTAAGATTTTTACCAATACAAATTGTCTGGAATTTAAAAGAGACGATGACCTCTGAGTTTGTTTCGGATGTTTCTTCTCAGAGTAGTCAGGTACGAAACACCGGCCTCATTTAGTTAAAAAAAGTATTTTTAACGTGATCATTTATCTTTCCAGAATGGTACGGAGGCACGACCCTCGTGGAGGTAGCTCCTCCGACGGAGGGAGAGTGCGCGGACAGTGAGTACACCATCGTGGAGAGGGAGATGCAGGCCTCCGTGCGAGCGCACAGGGAACATGCGGGAGGAATGTTCACACACTATAATGTTGTTAGGGTGAGTATTTGGATGCATTTTTTTAGCGTAGTAAAATAGACAATTCATAGAAATATGAGTCATATTGAATTATCATAAATAATGTTTGAAAGAAAGTGAGTCTATGTTGTAATTTTGTGTTTAATAAGAGAAAAAAAAGACATGTTTTCATCAGGTTTGTTATTTGAGTAATCTGTCAGGTTACCTAGTTACACAGAACAAGAAGAATTTTGAATACACTTGAAAAGAGAACGCTATAAGACCAGTATTATTACAACAGTCTATTTGCCAATCAACACTTCGTAACATCACGGTGGCATTGCCCGAAAGAGTAGACAGAATTAATTACACAGTTATATGTAAAGGTGCTCCCTCACCGCGAGCTGTGACAGAGAACACTCGCACCTTGTATCAAATCTATACTAAATGTACGCGAATGCTCGTCAGTCAGGGAGGTAGTATTGTAATGTAATACTCAAAATAGAATCTATAATGTTACATTACACGCGAGCTCCCAGTTAGGCAGTGCATTAAAGCTCGGACCAAAACTGCCTGAATGAATGGTACTAGGCCCGTTGCCTGTCCCTCTCAGAGGGCTAAAAAGCCTGCCGGGGTCGCGGGTCTTATACCATCACCGTGACCCCGGAACATAAAAGGCTATTGAAGGACACCGTGGATTTTAGTCAGTACAAGTCTGACAGTCCCTCCCGCCCTGCCCGGGGTGGGAGGCCTCATTTCATGATTTTCACGATAAAAAAAAGCTCTTTTTATGTGGTAGTAAAATCATCTAATGAGGCCTCCCACCCGGGGCAGGGCGGGAGTAAGAGTAAGACAGTCCCGCGAACCCGTCAGACTCAACTAAACAGATTTTTCTTTGTTTGTCATAGATACAAAAGCTAGTAAACGGTCGTCTCTGGGAGCGCTACCAGCACAGACGTCGCGAGGTGTGCGCGGAGGCCGGCGCTCACAACGAGCGGATGTTGTTCCACGGGAGCCCCTTCATCAACGCCATCGTGCAGAAGGGCTTCGACGAGAGACACGCTTATATTGGTGAGTGATGCTAGGACCACATCATCATCATCATCATCAGCCGGAAGACGTCCACTGCTGTACAAAGATATCCTCATAAACCATCACGCTAAATGATAATAGGTTATTTTTATCGTCATGAATAATGTAAGTTTTCGATCTCGAGGAGAGAAAAGAAAGAAAGAAAAAAAAGACGTTAATTGGCACAAACAACAAGTGCACAAAGAAATAATGAAAAATAAATTTAAAAAAAAGTAAAATAACATCAAAGCAAAAAAAGGAGTGTCTGCGTTAGCTGCCATCTTGGATTGAAGGGGCCATAATTTGTTCTTTTTCATTATAATGCTTTTTAAAAATGTGTAAGCGAAGTTTAAAGACAATAAAATCCCACAGCAAAATAATGGTATTTATACTTATACTGTACGTCTTATACATACAAAGTTTACAAGAGGAGAACATTTTTTTTTAAGTGGTAAAATCATCAAATGAGTCCTCCCACCCCAGCCAGGGCGGGAGGAACTGTAAAACTTGTACTGACTAAAATCCACGATGCTTTGGCCCTCTTTTTTTCATACAATTTGTATGAAAAAATATTTTGCTAAATTTGACCAACTTCCGCCGTCTCGATTTTTTTTTCCGATGCAATAAAATGATCCTTACATGGAACAGAGTCGATAGGCATTCACAAAAAATTTTGGTCAATTTTACTCATTTTTGTGGACAACTCACACTTGACCAAAAAAGTAAAAATGCCAAAACTGTCAACATCAAAAAAGAGCTAAAGGTTCCTAAGAAAGTTTTCCGGTATATCTTATGGATAAGGATTTCCCTCTTTTGGCCCATTTAAAAGAAACACTGTATATTCTTTATTTGCAGGTGGTATGTTCGGCGCGGGCATATACTTCGCTGAGCACTCGTCTAAAAGCAATCAGTACGTGTACGGCTTCGGAGGCGGATCCGGATGTCCGGCACATAAGGATAGGAGCTGCTATCTATGTCATAGGTAAGATGTCTACCAGGTTTTCATAATCATCATAATCATAATCATTTATTTGGCTGAATATGGTACAATATGGTCTAATAATATGTTTATAGTTTCATCACATTCTGCCACACACCCTTTTGGCCCTGGGTTTTGGCCCTGACTTATTTTTTTACTGAAATAAGGTACCTTTTTTCTCGTGGTATTTCATCAAATGAGTCCTCCCAACCCGGGCAGGGCGGGAGGGACTGTCAGACTTGTACTGACTAAAATCCACGGTGTCCTTCGGTAGCCCTTTACGTTCCAAGGTCACAATTACTTGATGAGACAGTCATGCAATCTACTTAAGAAATCATCATCATCAGCCTATAATGTTCCCATTGCTGGACACAGGCCTCCTCTCTGAGACCCACCTCGTGGGCCCAGTGCGGGTTGGTAGATGACACATATTTTCGGATTTTTGGTTCTAGGACTTGCCGGTTTCCTCACGATGTTTTCCTTCACCGTTTTGAGAGCAGTGATGATGAAATAAATTACACAAAGTAATGCGCCTGGCGGGGTTCGAACCCACGACGTACAAATCGTAAGTCGGGACCGATACCACTGGGCCACCCGACGACGATATATTACTAGACTCCGCATCCACGATCTAAGGAACAAAAACTATTCTGTCAACTTGCTGAGGTACTACGTAAGCGAGGGGGACGGGGTACTGCGTTGTGATTGGTTAAATCAAGGTCTTTTCTGTCTCAAGGTATATTTACGGCTCACAGGAGTGAGAGAAATAAGACGGATATAAGACTTTTTTGCCTAATGTGTTGACAGACATCGGTCGCCTGTTATTAGGAGTCTAGTAATATATCGTCGTTGGGGCCACCACTGCTGTACTACACTAACTACTTTAGCAATGGCGAGGTTGAATTTTTCATAACATAAACTATTATATTATTGTTCTAGACAAATGCTACTCTGCCGGGTGACACTAGGCCGGGCCTTCCAGCTGATGAGCGCCATGAAGATGGCGCACGCACCTCCCGGACATCACTCCGTGGCCGGCAGACCCTCGCAGGGAGGACTGTGCTTCCCGGAGTACGTCGTGTACAGAGGAGAGCAGGTAGGTCGCTAATGAGGGACTTTGGTGACCCATAATGGCCCACGGTTCAACATTCAAATGTTCTATGATGGCCCACATTGTCTTCACCATTTCAGCTAAACCATTTTGAAGGGAGCTAAATGATCCGACGCACACGCCACCATCAGCGAGACATTTGAGTGAGCATGACATTCTTTAGGCCTGTTGGTCTAGTGGTTAATGACCCTGACTGGCCTGTCGTGAGTTCGATTCCCACCCCTAACAAATGTTTGTGTGATGAGCACGATCATTTTATTCTGTGTCTGGGTGTAATTTATCTATAATATGTATGTATTTAGAAATATATAAGTATGTTTATCAGTTGTCTAGTACCCATAACAAAAGCTCTGCTTAGCTTGGGTCTAGATGGCGTTGTGTGATAGTTGTGAAATATTATTATTGTAACCAAAATCTTTTCTTTCCGCAGGCCTACCCCGAATATCTCATCACTTATCAGATTGTAAGCGCAGAAACAAATCCAGGAGCTGTGTGAAGGAGACGGACAGTGCTCAGTGTGTTGTGTGGACTATGTCGAGTGATGACTGATGATGACGATGATATATAACACGTAAATACTACCCACATCGTTTTTTGAAGGGGTCTGCGCGAGGGAGAGGACAGCGTCCTCGCGATGTCGGCGGGCATGCGGTTGAGTAATGGGCGACTCGCTGTCCGACCATGAACCATGCCCGGGTCGACGGCGCGCCTCAAAGAGTCAGCATAATGACGGGGAGCTTAAAGAGTTTCCCCATAACGCGATGCGACGCAATTCGACCGATTCCAACTACAAGTGAAAATCATCGTTACCACTACGACATATGACATAAAACGTGCGGTTATTTACGAGTACATGAAAAACAAAACACGCTCGCCACGACGACGTCAAGTCAGTCGAATTGTATCATTATATCGTAGTAGCAAGGAGGATTTTCATTTTTAAGTTAGTAGAAATTGCGTTATGGGGAAGCTGTCTCATCGGGTTACATTGACGCGCTTATCTCTGGAACTATTGATCCGAATCGAAAAATTATTTTTGTGTTGGATAGCCCATTTATCAAGGAAGGCTATAGGCTATATACCATCACGTTACGACCAATAGGAGACGAGCAGTGAGTCTGCAACCACAAGACAGCTAACAGACCCTAAGAAAAATTGTGTGGGTAGATTACAAAGTCATATAGTAATGACTTTTACCTAGACTTACAAAGGATTTTTTGACATGCGAATTTTTTATATTTTATTTATATTATATTTTTATACAACGTGTAACGTTAAAAGCGCAAAACCTCTCGTGGGGTAACTCAGTACATGTTACTGAACAATGTTTGTTATAAAACTTTTGGAAATTCGCAAAAAAAAAAAAATTATTTTTCATACAAAATGAGAAATTGATCGAGCCCACCAGTATGAAAAACTATTTTTTTTTTCGCGAATTTGGCGAAGTTTTATATTTTTACATTGTTCAGTAGCATTGGCTGAGTTACCTCCCGAGAGGTTTTGCGCTTTTAACGTTACACGTTGTATATTTTTTAAGGGGAATGCTCCAACCAGCTCGCGAAATTTAAAAACTTGGTATTACTTTTTCTCGTTTTTTTGTGTTCCTACGTTTATGAACTTGGAGGGTTATATTGGTGATTTTGTTGATTATAATTCTGTAACTAAGTAGGTCTTACAGCCGCGAATAATATTTTAATCAACATACAACCTAGCACTGGCCTGCAAATTACAAAAAAACGTAAGAATTTTTTTTTTTATTGAGAGCAGTGGTGGCCCGTGGTATCGGTCTCGACTTACGAGTTGTAGGTCGTGGGTTCGAACCCCGTCAGGCGCATTACTTTGTGTTATTTATTTCATCACCACTGCTCTCAAAACGGTGAAGGAAAACATCGTGAGGAAACCGGCATGTCCTAGAAACAAAAATTCGAAGATATGTGACATCTACCAATCCGCACTGGGCCCGTGTGGTGAATTATGGCCCACTCCCTCTCTCAGAGAGGAGGCCTGTGTCCCAGCAGTGGGAACATTATAGGCTGATGATGATGATGTAAGAAATTTGAATTTCGCGGGTTAATTGGAGCTTTTACCTTAAAATCTCAGTTGCCTCAATGAGTCGTTAAAAGAACTACTGACTTGCTGGTATTAAGTTGTTCCTATTATAATGTCTGATTAATATCTTGCCCTCTGTAAAATATGACTGTATTATGCATCTATTTCTATCTAGTGGCCTACAATGGCGTCTTAAAACGAGAGTATTTCCACTGTGGAAAAGAGATGGCGCTAGATGACTTGTATCTCTCTCTTTCCCACACTTGAATTACTTACCATTCAACTCAAAAGACTTTAAGAGTCAAGTTGTATTTATTTCTTTGCCGTCATCACCTGCCTGCCTTTTCCCAACTATATTGTGGTCTGCTTCCAGTCGAACCAGATGCAGTTGAATATCAGTATTTTACATGGAGCGACTAACTATCGGATCTCCACAAAACAGTAACTGGGTTTCTATGGTTTTTCTAAGCCAATAATTGAATATCACATTACTATGGTTTTTCTTTTTTTTCTAAATTATTTTTCGCATGTCACTTGTTATCCTTAAACTAAGTACATTATGTACTTTTGACTAGAATTGTGTCAAAATTTATTTTGGTCAAATAAAATGAGTGAAATAATAATTATTATATGAAATATATTCTTTGTATATATACGGAAATTTCTACTGTAGTTTTTAGAATTTAAACCGTTGTTTTTAGGTGAAAAATTGTAGGTAACACTTTTAGTTCCACTGCTGGGCCCTCGACTACGCTCGAGCTGGGATTTAAGCCGTTACCAGTCAAACCAGATGCAACTGAATATCAGTATTTTACATGGAGCGACTGACTATCGGACCTCCACAACACAGTAACTAGGTAATACGATACCCCATGGTAAGACTGGTTGTCAGACTTTATAGCTTCTGACTATCAGTAACGACTGTCAAAGATCTGCAAATGACAGCCGGGACCAACAGCTTTACGTGCTTTCCAAGGCACGGAAGAAACTCGCTATGACAGATGGTCGGTCACCCATCCACAGACCAACCTCGTCAAGCGCGGCTTAACCCGGAAGATCGGCCTGTGCGGCTGTAATTATTTAGCCACGAGGTCTTTCGATATAGGCTAAGAAATTCAGCTAAAATAATTCCTAATAATCGTGTTACCTACAATTTTTGTCTAAAAAAACAGATTCGTTCGATAGGACTAATTACCTATCTATAATGTATTGTAATTTTGAAACTCAACTTGCTAAAAACTAAACTGTGAGATCGACATCAGCGCCTCTGGCGGGAAGATGGAACTTATACACTAGCGAGCAAAATTATGGAATCACTTCATCATCATCCACAGTCCGTCTTCACCCACTGCTAGGTATAGGCCTCTCCTTGTTTCTGCCAAGCTCCTCGGTCTTGCGCCAGCCTCATCCAGGACACTCCCGCAATGGCAATGACTTACTTGGAATAAATTTGGGATACTTCCATAAATAATGACGTGATTTGAATGAATTTGGTATCAATTTAAAGTTGACTGTTAAACTTCAAATTCTTAACAATTTTTCTGTGTTATGCCATACTTTTGCTCGCGAGTGTAGTTGTTCACCCCTGGTATAATTCATCACCACTACTCTCAAAACGGTGAAGGAAAACATCGTGAGGAAACCGGCATATCCTAGAACCAATCATTCGAAGACATGTGACATCTACCAACTCGCACTGGGCTTCCGTGGTGGATTATGACCCACTCTCTCTCACAGAGAGGAGGCCTGTGTCCCAGCAGTGGGAACATTATAGGCTGAAAAGGCGCTGATGTCAATTTAACAGCTATTTAATAAATGTCTACGGATAAAATTGATGATAATAATAATGAGAACCGCCTCCAAAAGGCCTGTTTTATAATCTCCAGATTAAATATATCTTTCAGATAAAAATGTGTGTATTTATCTACGAGTTAAAGTAGTTGAAACTTATCCGGAGATTATAATACAGGTCATAAGTCTGTTTGTGAATTCGTATTAATCTTCGCGAAATTCTTAATTGGGGTAAAATTTAGATTTATTTTCTTGTAAGACTAAGCAGCTATTTAAACTTGGTTATAGCGTATTGTGAGATACCTGTAAAAGACGGCGAGTACTGAGTGACTCGCCGTCTGATCAAACACTAGGCCTGAGTTGACGGTGTGTATAATACATGATTTTCGTCCACCATAAGCACGGGCTTACGGACGGCGAGTATTGAGTGACTCGCAGTCCGATTAAGGATAAGAACCAGGTCCTGGTTGACGGGGCGTCGTGTTCCACATGCGTCTTTAGCATCAGTCGGCAAGTTGAGGACGCTCCTATGACGCTTACGTCTGCCGGAGTCATCGGACTGTCTTAAAAGAGCACCACGGCCCTAGAACGCAATAAGCAACTGAAATGAACAAAATATAATACATTTTGCAGTCTTGGGTGGAGCGGTAGGACTCGTTTTATGTATTTCCAGAAAAAAATGATATGTAGGTACTTGATTTCAAGACATATTTTTTTACACATATTGAGTTTTTTTTTTAACAGGGATGACCCAAGCTTGCCGTTAGCAGTAGAAAATGTTATTAGAAATATATCCTATATAGACTTTTCAAGCGTATTTAAAAAAACTGCATTTAAATATATTTTTTTAAGCAGCCCTGTTTTAAAAAAAAACTAATTTTGTGTAAAAAAAAACAAGCGTAGACCAGCCCTATTCTTGTTTTGATTGTACAATATTTATCTACCCCCCTTTTTAAAGAATTCTCGTGAAGATATACATCGTAAAGTAGAAACAATGTGTTTGTGAAAAAAATAAATTGTTGCGTGAGTATTTTGTATATTTAGTTTTAAAAGAATTAAATTCTGAATATTGATTTTCTTTGTTTTATTTCGTCACATAATCAACTTATAATAATCCCACTGCTCTCTGTAATACACATCAAGAATCAACGACTAGACTCCTAGTAACAGGCGACCGATGTCTGTCAACACATTAGACAAAAAAGTCTGATATCCGTCTTATTTCAACCCCTCCTGGGAGCGCCGTAAACATATCTTGAGACAGAACAGACCTTGAGTTAGCCAATCACAACGCAGTACCCCGTCCCCCTCACTTACGTAGTACCTCAGCGAGTTGACAGAATAGTTTTTTGTTCCTTAGATCGTGCATGCGGAGTCTAGTAATATATCGTCGTTGTCAAGAATCAATGCAAGGTTGGTAAGTAGTGAAGGAGGAGGCGCGCCGTGTGAGGCAGAAGACAGCGACGGAGACGGACATCGCAAGAAGATCTCCGCCACCATAAGTGCGGGCATGCGTGCGGCGAGTAATGGGCGACTCGCTGTCCGACCATGGACCATGCTCGGGTCGACGGCGCGTTGTGTTCCACGCGCGCCTTAATGATTGATCTGTCAGTATTATGACGGGGACCTTTAGAGGACCAAAGCCTGAGGAAACCTGAATTACCGTGACCCCAGAACGTAAAGGGCTATTGAAGGACTCCGTGGATTTTAGTCAGTACGAGTCTGACAGTTCCTCCCGCTCTGCTCTGGGTGGGAGTACACATTACATGATGTTACCACATAAAATAAGGTAAGTTGGTATATGTCACATGTTTTGTTTTTTTTGTTTTATGGATATTATTATTTTATTTTAGCCACTGTGCAAAAACAATGCCGTCAAACTAATATTTAACATACAATAATAATTTCAGAAGATTCTTTTATAAAATATGCTCTGAGGGTGATCTCGTGGCACTAAAAATGATTTCTTTATCCTCTATATAATTTTATTGTTATTTATATTTTAATTATTTACCTACTAACATAGCTTTTAAGCTCCTATTGTTACTAACCATTTTGGATCAATGTTATCTGACAAATAAATATAAAATAATAAAAAACACTTAAATATTGACTAGATTCCTTTATTTTGTATTAAATAACAATTATAAATACAATAGTGTAAATTATTAAATAGGTCATTCTTAACATGACTTATAACAATATTTTGTTATTATCTATTACAATAAATTAAACTACCTACCAATCTTTTTTAGTTTGATTATCCAATTACAATATAAAATTCACGTATCCAGGACTGTTTTAATACGGCACCGCGGCCTTGGAACGCAAAGGACAACTGAAGGAAACAGCATGTAGTTTTAGACAGTAAGACTCATTGACATTGCCATACACTCTGTCAAGCGAAAGGACTCATTTGATGAGTTTTACCAGCTTATAATGCGAACTTTTACTGGGTACCGTAGTGAACAGCAAAATTTAGTCCCAGCGCTGCGACAGCGCTGTCACAAGGCTGTGTTAATAGAGAATAGCTCCTCAGCTCCGTAACTTAGACCTTCAGGTAACTACCAACCGCTTTGTAATGGATAACTCAGACTAAATAAAGATTTTAATAAATAAAATTAGTATAAATGCTTAATAGTATTGACTGAACAATGATATGGCCATTTTCTATTTATTTACTAGAGATACTTAAAATAGGCTAATTTATTAATGTTGGAAAATTAACCTATTTCTTTTACAATAGCGATCGCCACCGTAATTGTACATATTTTATTCTAATTTTTCAGCATTCAGTGATTTCAGTACTAAGTTTTCTACAAGCAACTTTGCGAGCACAAACCAATTGATTGAGGCAGAGCCGGATTAGGCATGGGCCCGGGGCCCATAGCAAATTCTACTGCAGGGCGTCTATCATTTAGCGTAAGTCTACCAACATGTAAAAAAAAAATGGTAAATCACGTTATTCTGGCCCTGTACGGCTGTACCCATACCATGAGTTGTCATTAGAATATATATTTTTTATTATTATTAATGACCCGTTCCAAGGTTGTATGAACTCTCAACCAATGAGAGCGCCAAACGCGGCCGATACGTATGATCGAGTATCGTAATGACAACTCATGGTAGAGGCTCTGTTAGACTGTACGCGCAAACGGGGCCCCCATTTGGTATCCAATTTGCGGGGCCTCTTAAGCATGGGGCCCATAGCAATTTTTACACCTGCTACTGTGAAAATCCGGCTCTGGATTAAGGATATCCAATACAAATTAGGCCCCTTGCTATTTTCGCATTCTACACCACACACAAAATCATTTATTTAATTCTTTAAGCACACAAATGCACAAAGTAGACTAATTACAAGGATTCAAATCCCCAGTCATATTGATATGCGAACAAGTGACTTTTTGCCCAGTCGGTACAGCAATTCTGAATAATTTACCCTGGGGCATACATACACACACTTTGAACTGCCCTGTGCCTTGTCCGTACTTATCTGTCTTGTTCACAGTGCTGGCTATAGGCAAATATCTCACATCGATAAACACTCCATCTTTGCCACTTAAAACTATGGATCCGTTTATAGATTTTAGGTAGATGTCCTGGTCAGCGCTCCAGAATAGGGCTTTGGACTCCATGTGGGTGCCTTCTGCTCCTCGAAGGTGGGCTGAGTTCTCTGAGCGGAGAGTCAGGTCCTCGTCAACGGGTGATGTTATGCGTTTCACTGAGATTTGCTGGAATGGAAAGGTGTTGTTTAGTTTTTTTGGAAGATTCGGCAGTAAGTCACATTTAAATGATAAATTATGATTTTAGGCGCATAAATGGTGGAGCGCAGCGTAGAGCATGCCCGTAAAGTTTGGCGCTTGACACATTAGGCGAATTTCTACCTGAGAAAGTGCGCGCACACTCGATATACCGTCATTTGTTTTGCCATTTTTCGAGGGACCAAACATGATGTATTGTACAATAATAATGGATTGGGACGTGCTGTTAATTACATTGTTAGCAGAAGAGGAAGAAGGCACTTGCCCGTACCGCGCGAGCCTCACCGGCGAGACCGGCCGCCGAAAGCCCATGCCCCTGGACTAGTGCGCAGTCGCGTTCCTGCACGCTACCTTTCGCATGTAGGTAGTCGCTGCGATGCTATTGCTTTTTTTTTTTGGATATTATTGCTATGAGCACAATGTCGATAACAGGTTGACATTGAAAAAGCTGCGCTCCGGCACATAAAGTCCAGACATTGTTTAACATTTGAGACATTGTCAACTTTCTCTACAAGAGCCGATAGACGCTACTGAAGGTACTTTTCAGAGTTAAATTAATTTAAATGTTTGCACCCTGAAAAGAAGTATACATCAAGTAAAGTAATACCAACCTTAGCATGCAAATTATTAACCCCATCAGGTATATTCATCTCAGTGGCAGCGGTACTGAACACCACCTCTCCGGAGTCAGGGTCGGTCAGCTCCAGGGCACTCACTCCTCGTACGAACACTCCAGATGTGTTCACTGTTAGCTTGTTCTCGTGGCGAGAAGGTCTGAAAGAAAATAACGTATTTTTGGAAGCTGGACTGTAGGCCAAATCTGCCCAAAAAGCTTCGGATTGCAGTAGAATAGTAGGATTTTGTGTTAAGAGAAATGGGTACCTAGGTCGCCTGTTGTGAAGCGATCAACTTGCGGTTGAGTAGCAGTGGCGTTGCGAGGCAAGGGCGAAGCGGACCCTAGCCCCCGGCCTCGCATATGAAGGGGCCTCGCGCTTAGAGAAAAAAAAGGAAACCTGACAACAACCTTGGTGACAGATGAGTGGTATCTAATATCATATAAAGAAAGGGGAAAGAATCTAATAGGCCTCGTAATGCTGATGTCACCGACAATCACGTTTAAGCCTAGCGCTTCCACTGCATGCACGAATCTCCATGTTGCAAGATGTATTTCTAATATTTTTTTACTGGTCATCTTTCTCATTCAAAACACTGTGGTTTCATCCATCCTGACCTTGTGTGTGTCCTCATGCACGGAGCAGGAGAAAATAATTATAATCAGTGATCAGTAGTAATTATATTATATTAACTTACTTAGTCTGTAAATTGAACAAAACAGATCCATTTTCACTAGAAATACTCATGGGAGTATCTCGGAAGCTTTCAATCAGTCCATCTTTTTTATACAGGTGCTCAAAGTCTGTGTCTCCAAAGAACTTGATGGCATTGTGATCTGGCAGGAATTCCATACTTTCCATACCTGAGGAAAAAATATGTTTAGTGGTTAAATTAATTTGTTTAGACTATATTATGATAAACATGAGTGCTGGGTGTTGGTTTGATTATTATTATTTTTTTACATAGTAATATCTTCAAATGAGTCCTCAGGGCAGGAGCGGGAGGATTAAAATCCATGGTGGTCCTTCAATAGCCCTTTACATCCCCGAGCTACAGTTACTGATAGTCCCTTACTCCAGCAGGCTTTGGGCCTCTAAGGTTGAGATATATAATTGGTTCTTCCACCATAAATAGCAGCCAGAAGCAGACTGTAGTCTTGAAAATGATGTGCTGGACTGAATCAACAGCGAGTAAGTGGCTATGTTTACCCCGGTGAACATAGGTGTGTAAAGATATTCCTGATTAAGAAGGCCTACCCCCACAGGAATGGACGTGACTTTGTGCATGTTATATAGACTTGATTTACACTTTTTAATTCAAATTGTGGCTTAATTATATTGTGTTATTATGAAGAACTATAATACAATTTTTCTGTCACCATAATCAGCCTATAATAATATTCCCAATGCTGGGATACTGACCGTTGTTATAAAAGGAGTGGGGCATGAATTAAAAAGGGTCTAAGGCGCCTAAACAGAAATCTACAACGTTACCTTTGCCAAGCTTCAGCACAAACATCATAAAAGCGGAGAGCACCAAATTCGCGAATCCAAAGACAACAACCATGAAAACAAAAGCCCAGAAGGCAAAGCACCTCGTTCCCGTATATTTACAGTCAACATCACACTGCCTATTCACATCATTTCCATTTTTATCACAGTAATTCTTAGTGCTAGGCGTCTTGCCCGAATTCGGCGGTCTTTTTATAACTATGAGAGCTTTCTCAGCGCGATTTCTTTCCTCTGACATGTCGGAAACTGGTGATACTGATCTGTGTATAGGAGGAACCTCGAATACCATGCTATGCAAGTTTTTAGATCATAAAAAATATAAATAGCTCGGCAAAGGAGTAAATATTTTCGGAAACGTCAATCAATCAAAATATTGAGCGAATTCCTTGTATTCTGATTGGCTAATCGTTTCTTTTTATCAACCAATCAGAAGGTCGGGCTGCCGGATTCGCTCAATAATTTTACGAGTTTGTAGTATTGAGCACGAGGCTTTTCTTAAAACAAGTTAGCTCAATGAAGTTCAAGAATCGTCATATGATAATTTTATGCATAACTATCCTATTGTTCCTGATAATGACTATATTTTGATATAATCTTATGAAATTGTAAGGAAAAAAAATCGTATTTGGAGAAAAAGAAGAAGGAAAAACGAAACGTGTTGACGTTTGGTTATTGCTGACAACATGACAGCGCTAAAATTTGACAAATCGCTTTGTAATCATGGCGTCTGAGCGTTACAGTTTCTCTCTCACCACTTTTAGGTAAAAAATATATTTATTTACGTGTTTTTGTGTATTTAAAACCTTTGATTTACCACGAATAACTATTCTGCTACATATTTGACTATTTTTCTTCGTTGTTTCTCCATTATTTTTATAGTTTTTTGCGTTTCCAAGTTCGTGTGTACTTTTAGTGTAATTACAATGAAATATCTTAATTTTTTCACAGCCCTTCAGGGAAATTAGTCCAAATTGAATATGCGTTAGCTGCCGTAGCGGCCGGCGGTACGTCCGTCGGTATCAAAGGTAAGATTTGTTTATTTTAGAGGTTATAATAGCATCGGTAGTTTCTGCAATTCATTCTGTTAAAATTTTACATAACTTTTTGTCTGAACTTCTGAGATACATACTGGTTACCTCCAGCCTAGACTATAACGTTAACTCTATTTGATGTTTTAGATGCATGACTGTACAAAAAAGATTTACCTAATGGCTTGATATAACACCTTTCTCAACCAAAGAGTATTTTTTTTTCCACAACAGCATTTTTTTATTTATTGTTCATTAAAATTTATGTCTAGCTATGCCATTGATCCAAGATGATCAGAATCTTTACAAAGTGTACACATTTTTTTATGTATGTGTGTTTTACTCAATCATGTCTTAAACAGCTGAACAGATCTTAATGAAACTACCCTCAGAGATAGGTTATAGACTGGAATATCTCCTATGATACCTTTTATCCCAGTACTTTATTTTATTTTATTGGGACATAAAACAGTTACATGTTACAATTTAGGTAAACAACGAACTAGAGTAATAGAAATAAACATGTAACCCACACCAATGTCCACGGAATAAATTATTGGGGAGAAATAGAACAGAACCACGCATCTACTAGAGGCAAATCAGGATACGAAGAAATGAATTAGAAATGGATTATGCAAGCAATTGAATAGCCATTCTTTTGAATTTTGTTTGAGATAGCGAGAATATATCAAGATCGAAAAAGTGTGTGTTATATGTTTCTAAGAGACGACGGAGGGGCGCCCTTGCACCAGCATTGGTTCTGGACTTTCCAGTGTGAAACAGCCGAGGCACGCGCGCCTCTCGTCGCAATACAGTTCTGGGCACAATATAACAAAGTTTATTGGTGATATCAGAGCAGTCAAATTTATTGTTACATATGCCATGCAGCATCACAGCCATAAGTAAAGTACGCCTGGACTCCAAGCCTAGAAGTCTGTATCGTTTTAACAATTGTGCGTACGATAGTTTTGAACGATAGCATTTGTAGTGAATGGATCGTAAGAATTTTTTTTGGACCATTTCAAGCCTTTGCTTATATTTGTCATATAGAGGACACCATATTGGTGCTGCGTATTCCAGTTGGGATCGTATTAAGGTTGTGAATAGGGTTATGAACGTATGCGGTCGTTTGAAATCAGTTGATGATCGCATAACGAAACCGTACATTTTGTTAACAATGTTTTCAATGTGAAGGTCGAAATGCAATTTTGAGTCGAGTGTAACTCCCAAATCACGAATGTGGTCAACTTTTTTAAGAGAAGTGCCATGTAAAGTGTAACAGTATTTGATTAGATTTTTGTTTTTTGTGTATGTTATTACATTGCACTTAGGTAAGCTAAGGTGAAGTTTATTGTTTACTTAATTCCATATTAGGTATTTTGAAATTACATGTGGGTGAAGCCTTTGGCAAATCAGGTACTCATTAATAACTGTTACCTCTGCTTATTCCAGCATCCAATGGCGTCGTAATAGCCACAGAGAACAAGCACAAGAGCATCCTGTATGATGAGCACAGCGTCAACAAGGTGGAGATGATCACCGGCCATATTGGTAAGTGAACTCATACCTTTTTTCTGAACCAGCTTGAGAAGAACATATACCAAATAAGTCCTCCAGCCTGTGCCTGGACGGTTAGATTAGTCCTGACAAAAAATCCAGTCTTCTTCCAATAGCCCTTCACATTCAAGGGACATGATTACTTGATAGGACAGTCATGCGACCACAGCATTCCTCCCAAGTTGCTCAATGTATAGTAAAAGTACTCGACATTAATATTGAAGGTGATAATCCTCTTTTTTATGTGGTAAAATTTACTCATCAAATACGTCCTGGAGCCTTGACCTGGACAGTTAGACTAGTACTGACTAGAATCCACAATATTCCTTCAATAGCCCTTTACGTTCCGGAGTCATGATTTCTGGATAAGTCCCATGGCAGAAGCAGATTATAGCCCACCATTAAGGCGAGCTTGGAACGAGGCGCGTCGCTGGGACGACGGCGCGTCTTTGTTGTCGCACGGCGTGTCGCCCAATACAATCCGTCTCATCACCATATCAGCCGTAAGACGTCGACTGCTGAACATAGGCCTCCCCTATAGACTTCCAATAGGACCGGTTGGAAGTGGCTTGCATTCAGCGTGACCCTGTGGCCTTCCTAAGATTGTCTGCCCACCTTGTGGGTAGACATCCTTCGCTGCACTTGTCTTATCATACATAACATTTCCTATCTTCCAGGCATGGTCTACTCCGGAATGGGCCCCGACTACCGTCTCCTCGTCACTCAAGCTCGTAAGATGGCGCAGCAGTACTTCCTGATGTACCACGAGCCTATTCCTACTGCTCAACTGGTGCAGCGAGTGGCTACTGTCATGCAGGAGTATACGCAGTCTGGGTAAGAAGTAATATAATATTCCACAACTATACACACAACGCCATCTAGTCCCAAGCCAAGCAGAGATTGTGTTATGGGTACAAGACAACTGATAACCAGACTTATTTATTTCTGAATAGATAAATATTATAGATAAATTACACCCAGACACAGAACAAAATTAAATGACCATTACACATAGTCTTTTTATATTTTTCCTTAACTTGATGAAGAAAACCTTGACAAACTGACTGATATTCAAATAAAAGATATGGTTGGCGCAATGGCTGAGCGATTGAATGCAGTGCAGTGTGTCGCGAATTCGATTCCTGACGGAGTAAATATTTGTAAGATCTGCAAGCAGTTGTTCCTAGTCTGGGTGTTTGTGTGTGAGATTCTATGTACAGGAAGAAATTCCTAGTGTGGGGCAACGTATTTTTTTTTAAATAAAAGTCAGCAAATTGGATTCCTGGCCAGGGTTATTGATTTTTCTAAAATCCAATGATGCTGTTTTAGTTTCCGTCAAATCGGCCGAAACTGAGAGCATGGCCGAAAGTTCGGTTTCCGTTTTAGCTGAAAAATCAGTTTCGGTCGGACACTAGACTACCAGCTATATAGCATCACGCTACAACCCATAGGAGCCGAGCGACGGCTGAAACCGTAAGAAACAGCTAGTTTTACTAATACTCCCTTCATTTTCTCCACAGTGGTGTCCGTCCCTTCGGCGTGTCCCTCCTGATCTGCGGCTGGGACAGCGACAGGCCGTACCTCTTCCAGTGCGACCCCTCAGGGGCCTACTTCGCCTGGAAGGCCACCGCCATGGGCAAGAACTATAATAATGGGAAGACTTTCTTGGAAAAGAGGTAAGTTGTATATCAATAGTGGGAAATGTTGTAAGGAATATCAGTCGTGTTGGATTTGCTAACTTCGGTATAGCACGTGGTAAAATCATCAAATGAGTCCTCGGGCAGGGCGGGAGGGACCTTTTATGTTCCGGGGTCACGGTAATGAAATGAGTCCCGCGACCCCGGTAGGCTTTGGTCCTCATGATTTGTAGCCCCATGATCGCGGGATGACAGCGTCGAAATATCGGGAACTCAAAATAATAAATAATCACGAAAGATATCCCGTAAGTGACATTTTAAATTAAATTTTTTAAACACATTACGCAAAAAAGTCTTATATCCGTCTTATTTCGACCACTCCTGTGAGCCGTAAACATACCTTGAGACAGAACAGACCTTGAGTTAGCCAATCACAACGCAGTACCCCGTCCCCCTCGCTTACGTAGTACCTCAGCGAGTTGGCAAAATAGTTTTTGTTTCTTAGATCGTGCATGCGAAGTCTAGTAATAATAATATATCGTCGTTGCAATGATCTAACAAAACTCTTTACTCAATCTTCCAGATATACAGAAGAGCTGGAACTTGATGACGCAGTACACACAGCGATCCTAACCCTAAAAGAAGGTTTCGAAGGTCAGATGACGGCAGATAACATCGAAGTGGGCATCTGTGATGCCAGCGGGTTCCGTAGGCTAGAACCTGCTCATGTTAAGGATTACTTGGCTAACATCCCCTAATAATTGTATATTTAAACTTCTGAAAATATAATACGTTCTTTTTTAACTTTTGTGTGTTTTTTATTTGGTCTGGTAACATTTTTTTAGGTACTGGCAACACCAACATATTATGTAGGACTTGGCAACACTGTCGATTAGGCATGGAAGTAGTATAAATTATGACAGTTTTGAGAACTGATGATTACTAAAGGGAGATAACTTTTATCTGAGGAATAAAAATGGCTGTTCGACAGCTTACCTATAGAAAATATGTCAAACCGCTATTTTTATTCCTCCCTTTATTGAAGAATCAGGCCTAAAATAAATAAATCTAGTTCCAGAATCCCATTTGCTTGGAGTTCTAAAACAGTACTTATGAAAAAACTGGTCAAGAGCGAGTCGGCCTTGCGCACGGAGGGTTTAGTACCGATACATACAAGATAAACGGCATGGGAATATATTTTTTCTATTCGGTTTTTATTTTATTTATAGTGGAGTGTATAGTGAACAGTAACGTCTCCTTTATAGAACTATCACTGTACACATACACACAGCCTGGTGAGTGGTGACAGATAGAAGATGGACATCGGAGGATCTATTGTTACCATTTGATCTTTGGGTACAGGTACCCTAAATCAGCGATTCTCAAACTTGGTGGGGGAACCATTTTGAAAAGCAAAATTTTTGACGGAACCCCAAAATATAACAAAAAAAAATAATTCTTTAGTAGGTAATTAAGTAAAAAAAGAATCTCATGGGATGTATAGATTCTATTCGATTCTTTTTTTACTTAAAAAAACTGTTTCTTATCTTTCATCAATCTATTGATATTAGGTATCATCGAAGGTCCAACAACAACCAATTTATTCGGGACTTTATTTAAGTAGCGGCATAAGTCGAGAAAGCGCAATTGAATGCATAAATAACTCTGAATCTAGACACTGATAAATAGGAGAGGTTTTTTTTCTCATCCGCCTCAGCCCCAGGGCTCCGCAGAGCACGCTTTGAGTATGGCTTCCCTAAATAAAAACAAAATGTATTCAGCGCCATCTATGACATTGGGGTGGTACTTTTAGGCAAAAGCCAGTTGAGAAATTTGTTGGCACGAAATTGGTAAGTGGTTGTTTACATATTATGGTAATAGAGGGCGCTGACCTTCGAAAAAAGGTGCGGGTAGTTTTGACGAGTCATTGGCATCGGAGTTCGATTGTGGTTCGATTCCCAAAACTGATGAACAAAGTGTACTATATCAGATGGGTTTATATCTCCTTTTCTTTTATACCTTTTTCCCTTCCTAAGTTGAGGCAAAATGTGTTAGGTACTGGGTTTCTCGATTCTGTAGCAGTCTGAAGTTGGAAAGTAGCGACATGAGGCCTATGTACCTACAGATACCGCGCGAGTTGAATGCAGTCGGGGTCTGAGGTAAAGAGCGCCCCGCTACCCGCACGCCCCACCTCACGCGCCTGCAGTGTAGTACTGTGACATAGTTGTCAACAGCACTACCGCATTCCTAAGCTCTGCATTCAACTCGCGCGCTAACTGTAGGTCGGAAAGCACCCTGTGGTCATGCATACGAACTTCTTTCATTCTTCAAAAACGTTTAGCATAGGTATCTAGTCTTAGTTATAACAATCGTAACCTTTCGTAGTCCCACGTAGATATTGTATTGGTATAATAATATTAATTAATTTTAAAACGTTACCTTTTAAATCAATTAGTGATGTCCATTTTATACATTTCAAACCCGGTAATTTTAATTCCATTCATTCATTCGTTCATTCGTTCGCTGTTGTCAATAATTGCCGCCAATTTTTATTTATTAATCACATTATTAGTCGTTGATGTGGTGGTAAGTTTTTTACGTGTGGGCCAAAGTGCGTATATGATTGTCCTGTTTCGTAAATGCGTTTTTCTAACACAAAAACACCCGGACTCGGGACCACACGGAAGACTTACTTGTAGACCTTATCTTATACCTACCTATACCTTATATTGTTCCGTGCGGGGATTGGAGACGCGACAGGAGCGTAGCAGACACTGCGCCAAAAGTGCCGACTAAGTCTGGTCACAGGTCTGGTATGGTATCTTGATTTTCGTAATGGAAAAATCCAATCAATTTCATTCAATCTTGCAGTACAGGCAGCACGTGTATTACCTAATTAATTGATAATTTAGCTACCACATTTTACCAATTTATCAACGTGGATTATATCATCAATTGGTGTCTTAAGGAAAACCTTGAAAAAGATACAGGATATTAGTATTATTGACACGTTGTTTTTGGACGGTCCGGTTACGTCAATACCGTGTGCGTAATCTGAAGATTGTGGCTTCAGATCTTTATTCTGATATGGTATTATCAAAATGTTGGTGTTTGTTTCATGTTCAAAAAGTATTTACTGTTCTGTTGTACTTCAGTTAACTTAAACAAGCTTTTATTTAACTTTCCTTGCCGGTATGGGCCTAATTGTCCACCATAATTTAGTTAGACTTAGTAGAGAGTACAGTAGAATCCGTTTATTATGACTCCGCTTATAATGACCAACCGCTTATTATGACGTATTACACAGCGAAGTTTGGTTTTCATAGAAAATTCTTTCGACAAGTTCGACAAGTGTTCGGAAGCGTCACGTGATACCCGATGATGTTCGGCGCATGCATGGTTGTTTTGAGTCTCAGTGGGTAATAACAATTAATATTATTGACTTAGTTCTATATTGTCTCTCTGTTAAAATAAATACATACTGACAAAAACAGGAGGTTGTTTATTTTGTACAAAATGCTTTGTATGACGTCCGCTTAGAATGACCGTCCCTTCAATGTCATAATAAACGGATTCAACTGTATACACTTTCAATAGACTGCTTTCTGGCTGCCGCCCGCCTGCGCGCCTTCTACCGCAATACCACCTGTGCGTTTCCAAACCTGCCGCTATTTCATTTTCCCTTTTTGAGGGGGCGTAGAAAACAGGCAGGTGCGTTGTTCCTTCAGTTATAATAATAATAATAATAATATTCTCCAACTATCCCTTAGTTACTACTACTATACCTTCAGTTATAAGCTATCTTATAGTGTACTAATGGGTTACCAGTCCATGTAACAATCCTGTCAAGGACACCCTTAACTTAACCTTTGTTACCATTAGCCACAGAAAAGGGAAAGACAGGGCGCAAGACCCACCTAGTTGAATTAAGTGCCATGCGTACGTATTTGAAATCTTATCGCCAAGATTAGTTAATTTCATAACACTAGGTACTGATTTATTGATTGGATTGCGAACAGTCAGTTGATAAATAAACGATAAACGTTGCTTTAATCTTATGTAGGCATACTGAACAAGCGTTTAATTTCAAAGCTGTTATAGCAATTATTATTTGTATTGTATATACCTACTGGTATTTCCCGATTTATGTTTAAAAGATGTAAAAATATCTACCCTTATTGTAACCGTACATAGCACTTTATTTCTTTTTATTTTGGAAACGTTTTAGTACTTAACGGAGATATTGTTGGTTTAAATTTTAATTATTTCACAAGTTTTTTTTTTTCTTCGTGGCCTTCCCTGAACTACACTACTTCCCTGAGCACGATGTTTTGTCTGTGTTACATTCAGGCACGCATAATGCCAATTAGTTTGATGTGTTAAATTCGGTTATATTTTCATTGTTACAAAAATACTGAAAAAATAATTACCTAAAGTACAATTATTAAATGTAGTCAGTAAAATGACATTTTCATCCCCCCATCTCGGAAAGGGTACTTTTGCTCTCCGATATCTGACCGTAAAAGCCGTTTTTAACCTCAAGTGAGTAAAAGCCGTTTTTATCCTCTAGTGAATAAAGTAAATTTGAATTTAGAACATCGTATGAACAAAAGAGTAGCAGCAGTAATGGCGGCCGGTGACCGCAACAGCTGATCGCTTGCTGTGGTGCCCACTTGACGTTCGAAGGTTGTCGAGGAAACAAATTCTATTTTTAAAATATGATGTGGTAACATCAAATTTCTTTTGCTTCACTAAAGATTTTTAACTTTATTCCCTCGTTTATTTCGGGTATTAACACTTGAACCTCCTCGCTGCGCTACGGACGGAGGTTCACCCTCAGAATCTTTATAACGCTTCGGAATTCAATACGCCTCCCTTGGAGCGTAATCTACAATTATTTTGTTAAAATCTCAGACCCGGAACATTCTTGGCTCAGTACTTTGTTTTACCTTTTTTTATTTGCTTTGTGCGGTTTTCCTTTCACGTCTTATTGTTATGTATAAGTATAAGTTACTTATTTTGTTATGTATAAGTAACTTATACTTAGGTAGTAGTTTTCAACTACTACCTGAGTATTATTTGTTTTAATTTAAAAAATATTCTGTTCTATAATAATGTCTAAGTTAATACCTTAACTGAAATAAAACCCTATCTTGTGTTTGTACAATGTACATCTGTTTTTATTTGTTTTTGCATTTAGTCATTTCCTCGCTGAGGTGGGATGAAAAGTTACGTGTTGCACTCGAGTGCAAAGATTTTTCACCTTGTGCTCTTTTGATTCCCTCGCTATCGCTCATGATTCTAATTTTGAATCACTCGTTGCACTCGTGATTCAATTTTAGAATCATTCGCTTGCTCGGTCATCAAAATTGAGCACGCGGTTAAAAATCAACTTTGCACTCTTGTATAACAAATAACTATTGTTCACTATAGAAATGTACTAAATTTCCTTGTATCAGTGACAGTTGCACTTGTCATTTTACTGACTACAGTAAAAAATCGTACTTTAATGGACGTTTCCTTAATTTATGAAGAAAAAACCATTTTGTATTTTCGTATTTTGGCACGGTTTTCTACGAATGGACTTTAGACATTTGAAAAAACTTCTAATTTAGATATGCATAGGCACAAAAATATATGAGCATGTGTCACCCTTTCCTGTTTGTCTCGACTAGGCGCAAAAAATGAAGCATTTGTGTGCCAGACGGTTGCCAAAATACCAGTGTGCCGGTTATCTAATCCAGTACATATAACTCTGCTGTATTAGGTGTTTTATTTAATATGTGTACAAAACAGCTTTCATATGGTTAAGTAATTGTTATGCTAACTTTTTAATACACATCTGAAATACGCTTAGGTACTGTGTTGAATTTGTAATTATGCCACAAGCTTTAGAATTTAGACAAATACTTGTAAATTAGAACCAGATTATAAAAAGCTTATTTTGTACTATTGGGTGAAGGCCTGTTATGCCTCTTTGCATTAATCGAGATCTACCGCGATTGTAAGCCGACCCTTTAAGAAAAAGTTCAACTCTACGTATAATTTTAATCAACGTTATGGGCACTTGTGGCGTATTGTACCAAATTCAGCGGCCCAATCGACCTTCGACAGTCCGCCTGTTGCTGATCGCCGGTCGACACACTTGACATATTTTATCAGAAGAGTACAATGAACTAAGGAAAAAAGTTAAATAAATCGAGTTAAGGTGGAAGTGTGCAAGTCCCCCAGCCCGTGTATGTTCACGGGAAATCCCGTTGAAGACACGGTTTGTGACTTATTAGATTCTGATTAGAATAATAGCTCCATATTTAGCAATTACTAAGTTATATGTTGTTAGCAATTACTAAGTTATATGTTATTAGCAATTACTAATTTGTATGTTGATTGCTAAACCCATGCTTATTTGTATTTACTACAGAATAAACAATTAATTGATAAAGTAAATTACAATATCGCCCGCTCTTTGCTTGTTACATAGTAAAATAATTATTTACCATGTTTTATTTACATACTGGGCATATAATATGTTAATTTGTTAGTGAAGTGAGCAATACCACGAATCGAATACAAAATTGTAATGGTACAAATACGAGCATTCCATTCGAATAAAATGTTATCCTGTTAGTTTAGGGTGAATTAATACTAAAAAGAATAACATTTTATGAAATAATAAATAAGCTGAAATGCTGCAATTACGTATTTCACAATATGGGCATAATAAAAGTATAAACTTAAGATTACTGAAAGTCAAACAATTCGTATACGTGTGTCATAAATAGGTAAGTGCCAATACACTGGATAATTCTGATAACTCAATCAAGTATTAATAAATAGACGCAAAGTAAAATACAATTGCTTATAAAGCTAGCAAATATAATCTAAATAGGATAAGAACCATCTTCAACAACGATTGATAGCGCCACTTATCAAAACGATCTAATAAAAAAACTTATAAAACTAAGCCGTAGCCTACAAATACAGACTTTATCTAAAAAAACTTCTTATCGATTCGTCCTTCACCGAATCGAGATCGGTATAAAAGCGATTGTAACGTAGCGTCCCATCCCTACTCAACGCGCGAGTCGCGAGCCGCGTTGCCGGTTCAGTTCACTTCATTCATTCACATAGCTGACATGGCTCCAGTGCGTTTACGGACTAGTGAATTATTTTTATTATTATTTTTAATAATTAGCACGTGTGCCGTGACTCCGCCATGGATATTTTCAGTAAAACAAAACACTAAAACGTGTGATGAAAACAAATGTGTGTTTAATATTGATGTGAACGCGAAAAATGTTGAAGAATGGGGGCTAACTTTTGAGCCGGCAACCGAACTAAAATGTGAATCGTTTTTTGTGAGTACTATATTTGAAAACGTCGAAGTTGATGTTGAAAATGTTGGTGGGAAGGTGTATTTCTGTGTTAAAAGCGGTGGTGTGTGGCATCACGAACGAGAGGATGTATATTTGGATGCAAGTGACGTCATCGAGGCTGAACTGTGAGTACTTTGATCATTAATAATTATTTGTAAATTAAAAAGTTTTAATTGTTTAGAATTGCCAGAATAAAGAACACAATCAACCAGTGTGGGAAACTTTGTTATCTGTTTGCGTATTTTTTTTTAATAAAATTCTCCTTAAACGTATTTTGAAAGTTAAAAAAGTTACTTTCGTAACTTTGAAACAGCTGTAAATAAAAGTTCTTATAGGTTTAACAAGTGTTGTCTTATTAGATAAACGACACCACGATGTTATTTTATTTTGAAGTTTTTAAATATTAATTTGAATCTTTTAATTTAAATTTTATTATTTTACCCTCATTTTAAAAAAACTTTACAAACTCGGAGGTGCAACCAAAAAAACATTTTCGGCAAATCAAAAATTGCACCTGGTAACCCGAAATTCGTATCGAATGGCGGCAATTTGGAATGAATGTTACGTAATCTGTGTTACCAAATTGTTGTAACATATATTTGGTTAATCTTATCTTCATCAGTGCTCGAATATCAACATATCGAATTGATCGATCTGGTTTTCACAGTAGACAGATAATAATATACCTAGTTACGGCACATTACGGTTCTAATTTTCAAATGTTTGGGCAGAAAACATTTCGCCAAGTTAGGAGGGAGCAAAACGATCGCTAGGACGAATTTTTTCGTCCAATATTCGGCGAAATATTTGCTAAAGTTAAGCGACCGTCATTGTGGACGAGAATAGGATGGGTAGCAGCGTAATCGGGTCAGGCAATGACGTCATGAGTCGTCAGTTATTTTTCCAGATGGCGGATTTGTCATTGCCAAAAACAGATTCCGTGAAAAAATGTCTCGTAAAAAATGTCTTGAAAAATGTCAATGTCTGTCTTCGTGTAAAAGCGTTTTTATTTACACACTAGCGACCCGCCCCGGCTCCGCACGGGTGCAACCTCTATTATATTATGCATGTTATATACATAAAAACCTTCCTCTTGAATCACTCTATCTATTAAAAAAAACCGCATCAAAATCCGTTGCGTAGTTTCAAAGATTTAAGCATACAAAGGGACATAGGGACAGAGAAAGCAACTTTGTTTTATACTATGTAGTGATAGTGAAGACACTGTATTAAGTATGTTGAAAGTATCAATAAATTGAAAATCTAATTATTAGCCCTTGAGTTAGTTTTGAAAAATAATTACCAACACGTAAGTATTTTTTTTTGTTAAATGTATGCATATACCTACTTATTTACAAAGGATAACACATCCAAATTCGAGTTTGCTTGTGACGTCAGAAGCAAGTAAAAACTGTACTTGCTTTAGGCGTATTATTTAGTTAGTAAAATCATTGAATGAGTCGTCCCGCCTTGAGTAGAGAATAAAGCACTGAAAACAACTCCAAATTATTCTTTGCGTTCTAGTGTCACGGTGACCTATTTCACAGACAGACCCGCGACCCCGACGGGGCCGCCATTATCTGGACTTTGTCTATAAACAGCCAACAAACACAGCTGAGACCAACGTCTTTACGTGCTTTCCGAGACTCGAAGAAAACCAGCGGGTTTTCTAGCGGATGACCGTCTATAATAGCGATTATAGACGGTCATTCATCCACAGACTAAACTCGGCAAGTGCGGCTTAACCTGGAAAATCGGCCTTTGCGGCTGTTATTATTTAGCCAATAAAAATACTTACTTTGTGCAAATTATGTTTTTCCAATTGACTTCAGAATTCGGTAGGTATATTTCGGCGCTTGTCGACGTCACAAGGTCTTTAGAACTGTTATTTCTGTGGCATGCCACTATTAATTACTTATTATTTTAATCCGAATATACCTAGTTCGAGTACCTACATAGTACTTCAAAATTATTTAGGACAACCAAACTCTTCGCTCCTCCCACCGAATAATATCGTAATGTGATATAACGATACTTTGCGTTTTATTGCATATTCATCATGTACGTACCCTCTTACACGTTGTCAATTTTTTTCACATTTTTCCTATGAGTACATTCCAAATTAGTATTTTTTTTATTAACCATAGCCCTAATATTCCGTTACAGTTTTATTGTACTTATTTACGCGAATAACCTCGCTTCTAGTCATTACGGATAGCACTCTTAATAAGAATTTCAGTATGTTACGATAGCGATATTATTCGAGTAAGAACAGCAAACTCGTTTTATAGTAAAGTTTTTTAACAATACTCTTCCTAGTAGAGATTTTATTTCGAAACTATGGTTAATACTGGTTACTACATAATTCTGTATTTAAAGTCCCAGTTACAGTCTATTAGCGTTTATGTTTGGATGTCTTTGTTCAACGAATAACATTGTAGTACACTAT
This sequence comes from Agrotis ipsilon, assembly GCA_028554685.1. Classification (NCBI taxonomy): domain Eukaryota; kingdom Metazoa; phylum Arthropoda; class Insecta; order Lepidoptera; family Noctuidae; genus Agrotis; species Agrotis ipsilon. The sequence continues at coordinate 6,430,679 of CM052984.1, read as the reverse complement.
TATTGTGCACGCTGTCTTTTTGTTTTTACGCGAATAATATCGTAATGTTTTGTTACGAAAAAATGATTTTCTAACGTATCCAGTAAAACATATTTTCTTTAATAACTTGGTCCTGATATAATAAAAAATAAATACGTTTATTCAGAATGATTCTATAAAAAAAATACCTTTCATCTATACTAATATTATAAAGCTGAAGAGTTTGTTTGTTTGTTTGTTTGTTTGTTTGTTTGTTTGAACGCGCTAATCTCAGGATCTACTGGTTGGAATTGAAAAATTATTTTTGTGTTGGATAGTCCATTTATCGAGGAAGGCTATAGGCTATATAACATCACGCTATCACCTAAAGGAGCGGAGCAGTAATGAGAAATGTTTCAAAATCGGGAAAATGTATTCCTTTTTTAGAGCTTCCGTTGCGTGCGCTGCGTAAACGGTAAGAGTTTCGCAAAAATTATGTACTACGGAATTATTCCTCATAAAATTTTCTAAAATAAAGTCCGCGAGAGCATATATCTATCTTTAAAGGTTAAGTCACTATAACCTTTTTTATCGGAACCAAATTTGTTTTAAAGCAATGCATTATTTGCGAAGGTGTTTTCATTATCATGATATTAATCCTTATCCAAATAAATACGATAATCATCACAAGCATTTAATTTTGAACGAAATTGCCCTTTACATCATTTGATTTCAATGAATATCTTAGGAGATATCACAGTTTCAAAATAATACCGCGACAAAATAATGACGGGCTGGGTAATATGTCACAATTGCGTCGATAAAATCCCTCTTTAGGCCGGTCTATATCGACATCAAACATTGCAAACGCGCATATAACTACCATTTTGTTATAATTTGCAACCCTGAAAACCCTGTGCTATATATATATATATATATATCAATTCAGTAGTTTTTGCGTGTGTATCTCATGAACCGTGATAGCTAGAGATTTGAAAGGGGAATGCCCAGTGCCCATAGTGCTCTAGGCCCAAGATGGACATCAAATGTTAGTCTAACAAACGAGTGTTTTACAATCTTAACAATATAGGATATCTGTAAAATATATTTAAATTGACGCCACTATTTTAGAAATGTTTAAAAAAGCAAACGTTTTGAGGTTATATTTCTATGAGCATAAGACGTGTGGGACTGTGAGATATTAATACAAGAAGTTTCCATTTCTAATACTTGATTATTGATAATGATAGGAGGGCTGTTTCTTACATAATTTTATCTAATTATAGGTAGTAGGGTATGAAAACATGAAAACAATCAATCAACCAATCCATTTAATGGTGACATTTCTTATGAGACTTTTTCTACATATTTCCGTTTTTAATAGGTGACTTCTTATACGTCTAACAAAGCGTCCATAATTATTGCAGATGCTTTGATGTACAGATCCTTCCAGATCTTGTTGCGGAGCAAGGTTATAAGTTCTAGCAACCATCGGTTGCAACAAACATGATTATCTCTTGATACCTGAAACAATATTATTATCGGTAAATAATCGGATGATGATGTAGGCAATAACAAAATCATTATAAGATTAGTATATTTACCTACCGTGATGCAACCAACTGTTGTAAGATGTATATTTTTAAATCGCTATGATTTTGAATTTCGTTCCGGTTAAAACCACAACTCACACAATGTTATCAGTCATTGTAGAAAACATTATAAATCGGTATACAAAATCTGAACCAAGTCCATAAAACAATACAGTAAAAGAAATTGAAGAAAAATCAAAACACAACCACATTGAGCGCAACATGACAGTGTCAGTCAGTGTCAGTGTCTGTACTCAAGTCAAATTCAGTGTTGTCACTATCACAAAAAATAATAATATTAAATCGATAAATACATCTTATCGATTACTTTTTAAATCACAGATTTTTGATTTTTAAATTCTTTTTTTACGAGTACACATTTATTTGTATTTTCATATTTTATTTTAGTTTACTAAAAAACAAGAAAAACCAAATGGGCATGCCTGTGCGGTTATTGTATTTGTTTATATTATGTAAATATTTTCATTAATCAATCGATTTAAATCGATTGATTAATGAAAATATTTGAAATGTGATTAGATCTGGCAATATTTTACCAGCGTTAAAACTAAGAAAACTTCCGTTTTTTCAATAGATTTACTTTTTTTAACGAATTATTGTAGATTGTAGTGGCGGTCGATTGAAAAAACGTAAATGCCTATTTTTTTATGGCAAAATTAATGCATGTAGTAATTTTTCTCAAGTGTGCTGTCCGCGGTGGGCCTAGGATGGGCAATGCTCTTTCCACAGGTGATGTACATCTGTTGCTGCTATGACAAAACATACTAAAAACCAGAATACAATAAATATTAAGGGGGGCTCTCATTGGTCGCGGGTCTTATTTAAATACCGTGATCCCGGAACATAAAGGGCTATTGAAGGACACCAAGGATTTTAGTCAGTACAAGTCTGACAGTCCCTCCCAGACTCATTTGATGATTTTACCACGTAAAAAAAAGGGGGGGCTCCCATACAAAAAACGTGATTTTGTTGCTGGTTTTTGTAGATGTTATAAAGTAATGTAATGTTTCGGAGGCTGTTTCTCACGAACCGTGATAGTTAGATAGGTTAAATTTTCACAGATCATGTGTCTCTATTGCCGCTATAACAACAAATACTAAAAACTGGTTAAATGCGATTTTGATTCGACATTGACATTGACAGAACAGGGTTATCAGGGTTGCAAACTTGGGTGTTAAATACTCTGAACTCTAAGGGGAACAACATATAAAAGAATCGTAGTTACATGCGCGTTTGCAATGTTTGGTTTTTTATGTCGATATTGACCGGCCTACTCTAAGGATCGTTTGGAAAGGCTACGGGCTGCGTCCTCACCTTCAGTCTGAACGCCTACCGGTTTTCGTTTTTTCGTTTCGGGAGGTACCTCAAGATTCAGTGGCAAGCAAGGGGAATGGTTAGCAGTCGGAATGCGTGAGGGAAAAGACATCCTCTACGTCTCGCCCCAGCCACCACTGAAGATACCCACGACGTCGGAAATCGAGCTCTTCAAGGGAACTGATGGAGACGGGACCATAGGACCAAACGCCTAACATGACGCGGGTGAAACCGCGCGCAGAAGCTAGTTTGAAATATAAATCATTCTCTAGGTTGGACAATCTTTACAATAATCATAAAAAACCACTGTTTTATTTTTCCTGTAAAATTTGAATTTTTCGATTACGATATTATTCGGTGGGAGGAGCGTCTTGTGGTCTTCAAGTCAAGAGTGAACAGGTTACTTCTAGTCAAGCGTGCTTCACTATCGACCACATCTTCGCTTACTATCAGGCGAGATGGTGGGCAAACGAGAAACCATAGGCACCTTTTTACCTATAATATCATTGCCCATAGATATAAAAGAATGCCCCACCAAAAATGGGAGACGATGCGTGTTTACTTAATTAATTTCCTATGCGAGGAGGTTACTGACCTTTTGCGCTCATCATCTGCAAACCAAAATAGGTCTTACGTAATGTATTTACCTATCATGAAAAGTATTGTTTGCAATGTCTCTGTCTCAACCCGTAAAAATAAAAAGTAATTTGTTTGTCCATTCCACCTTTGTCAAGCTTGGCCCCAGAACTATAGATTTTTGTTGGAATTTACTTTTTTTTATCGTGGTAAAATCATGAGTCCTCCCACCCCGGGCAGGGCGGGAGGGACAGTCAGACTTGTACTAACTAAAATCCACGGTGTCCTTCAATAGCCCTTTATGTTCCGGGGACACGGTGATGGTATAAGTCCCGCGACCTGTTGGAATTGACTTGGGGTCAAGCCAGGAGGTAAATCTTGAGAGGGAGTGAGTAATGCCACTTTTGACCAGCGCAAACTGCAACAAAATTTCGCTACTGGCGGTTCCTCGTAGCGTGTTTCAAACACTTCCATTCATTTGATCTTCGCTCGCTGCCTCACGCTAAGCCACCGCTTACAGCGTCAAGATCCTGAGCGGGCTGTTAAGATCTAGGAAGTAAAATCGTATGCTCTGGTTTTGGTAACAAACCCAAATCGAAACTGATAATTCAATATTTGTGTGTCCAATTTTTGAGACCTCGCCTGTGGGCCAGTTTTTTCGTGGGCGAAATGTCCTATAACCCTCAAATTCGGCGCTGTAACTAAATCCTACACTAAAATGGATTGCGTCATGATAACTAAGACGAAGGTCATTCTTAATTTGCAGATTATATAAAAATAAGATTGTAGGAGTTGTTAAATGTGAAAATTGTCTCTAATTTATGTCATCTGCCTCGATTTTTTTCGTTAACGATGCTTTCCTAGCTTGTCTGATGCAAAGCTAAATTCAGGCAGCCCAAAAATGGGCAATCTTCCTCTTATTCTGTCGGTGACAATCTATATTGATTCGGCCCAGAATTTTACCACGAGTTAGCGCCTTCTGAAACGTTCAACATTACCTGTAAACAAAGACAATACATTACTAGACTCCTAATAACAGGCGACCGATGTCTGTCAGCACATTAGGCAAAAAAGTCTTTTCTTTATTCTCTCGGCCCTTAAAGGGCGAAGGACTTACTGCTTGCTTCAGGCTCCACGATTGGCGAGGGCTATCTGGGTTCAAATAATCTACGTAGTCGTAAATAATTTTTGGTTCCCTGATAATGCCCTTCTAGGCAAGCGTATTTCACCGTCTACTACATCTTCCAAGCTCATTGCCCATATCGTGCTTTGCCGACTGTTTGTTACAAACAGGCAACGACGATATATTACTAGACTCCGCATAGTCCGCATACACGATCTAAGGAGAAAAAACTATACAAACAGTCGGCAAAGCACGATATGGGCAATGAGCTTGGCGGTGACAGAAGTGTCCATAGTTCCTTTCATGAATGATCGATAGGACACGCAGAACACGATAGTAGTATATAGTAGTTAGCTCACGTTCTACCACTACCTGGCCTGATGTTAAGCGAAGATGTAAAATGGTCTATTGGGTCACGTTCTACCACTATCTCGCCTTATGGTAACCGAAGATGTAGTAGACGGTGAAATACGCTTGCCTAGAAGGGCATTATCAGGGAACCAAAAATTATTTACGACTACGTAGATTATTTGAACCCAGATAGCCCTCGCCAATCGTGGAGCCTGAAGCAAGCAGTAAGTCCTTCGCCTTTTAAGGGCCGAGAGAATAAAGAATTATAATGGATTCCACAACGACGATATATTACTAGACTCCGCATGCACGATCTTAGGAACAAAAACTATTCTGTCAATTCGCTGAGGTGAGGTACTACGTAAGTGAGGGGGACGGGGTACTGCGTTGTGATTGGCTAACTCAAGGTCTGTTCTGTCTCAAGGTATGTTTACGGCTCACAGGAGTGGTCGAAATAAGACGGATAAAAGACTTTTTTGCCTAATAGACAGACATCGGTCGCCTGTTATTAGGAGTCTATCAGTCTGGTAATATATCGTCGTTGGGATTCCATCTAAACTATTAAATCCCCTCCTCAATAAATATGCGCAAATGATTTTTACACTCACAGAAAGTCGTAGGTACTAAGCACAAAAAAAAGATACTAATCCTCTTAGAGCAGACACAAACAAAATGGCGCCAACAGTCCAATAAAACGTGCCAAAGCTGGACTCCTTATTTGAATTGTCTAAACAGTCATTCATTTGTTTTAGTCTGCGCTTACGTCTTTAATCAGTGACGTCATGCGACAATCGTCAGTATTACCGTGGTATTACCGAATGGTAAGTATACGCCGAGTGTGCGATGACAGCATCTAGTAGCCATATTATTGGGCCATAAGATCTGCCAATTCTTGCCAACTACTTATACAGCTCAATCTTAGGCCTCATCATTCCCTCTGGGCTAGAATTAAAGACAAAAGGAAAATGGCGGCGGACGATAGTTCGAATTAGGATTGCCAGGTTTAAAAACCAAAAAGCCGAATAAACCAGTCAGTTAAGACGATATCTGGCTGGAAATACAAGACAACTTTCAATGTTTTAGTCCTAGGATAACAGAGTCAATTCTTAAAACTGAAGCAAGTTTTGGTTTGACAAAACAAAGTTCCCCTCGCAGACGAGGGAGGCTTATAGCTAGTGCTAGCCCGCTCGCTTGACCTAGCGATAGAAGGAGAGGAGAATGGAGCGTAAACCAAGTAATGACTAATATAATAAATGACTTATTTAAAAAGCTTAGTAAAAGCCTAAAAGCCTGTGTCGGGTTTTATCAACGCCGGACATGAAACGAAAAAGTTTTATCAACGCCTGTGTCCAAAACCAGACACAAGCTTTTTGGACGCCTGGCAACGCTACTTCCAATAATTGTCACGTCGCGCCGCCTTGAGCCAAAACACGAGCCATTATAGCTAAACCTGACGCTTCTATAGCCACTGACGTCATAGCTACAATCGTCAGTATAGCCAATATTGTTAATCGATGACGTCACCAGACAGTTTTTTATGACACATGCTTGCAGACCATGACACAGAAAGACCTAGCTTTTACTATCACGTGATTAGAAGTCTAGATTTAGTGCTAGACTCAATATTATTGATACCTAATAATTATAAAGCTGAAGTATTTGTTCGGTTGAACGCGCTTATCTCACGCACTAAGCGTTTCCAAACGTCCTATAGAATGCGGACAGCGACGGAGTGGAACTCTCTGCCTGCGTCTGTGTTTCCGAACGCATACAACCCTAATCTCTTCAAAGTTAGAGTGAACAGGCGTCTTCTGGGTAAGCTCGCTCCATCGTCGAACTTGTCTTAGTCATTCCTGACCTAGACTAAGGTCAAGAGCCAATCCATCTCACATAAGAAAATAAATCTCAGGAACTACTGATTCCAATTGAAAAAATCGTTTAGTGTTGGATAGTCCATTTATCGAGGAAGGCTACAGGCATCACGCTACGACCAATACAGGACGTTTAAACAGTCTGGATGCTGAATTGCATTCAGATCCTTTCAATCGTTTTTGCGTGGAAGACTAACAAAACATCAATTCTTACAAATATATCAATTCTTCCTCTGATGTTCAAAAAATATTTCTCAGTAGCCAATACGTTTTTGGAAACCGATCTATGGTAAATCGCGCAGCGTAAGACGTCCAGCTGCAAGGTGGTCAGACGATCTGATGAAGAACATAGAATAGCACTGGATACAAGCCACTTCCAACCGTCCTATTGGAAATCTATGGGAGAGGCCTATGTTCAGCAGTGGACGTCCTACGGCTGACAATGATGACGATAAGTAGTAAATCAAACGTTATTCAACAAGAGAAAAGGTATAAGAAATCGAAAACCTTAATTTGATTAGAGAAAAGGTAGAAGAAATGCAACAGTTTAAAGACTGCATAAAAAATAACAAAGGGTTGCCAAAAACATCAGATTCTACAATATCATATAGTTTCGAAAGTGTCCACATAGCCAACGCACTAGTCGTTGGCGAAACTATTAAATAAATGACACAAATAGATCTCCAGATCGGACACTAATAAAAAAGAAATAAAATCGGCCATCTTTGACTGTAGAGGTCGAGACAATTGGGTGATAACATTTATTAAGAATGTACTGCGATAATTGATGAGAAATTGTTTTGACGAGGTATCGCATTTTGTGTGACATGCTTTGTATATGTAAGCCACATGATAGGCGTAGACGTTTTCTCGAATGAAGGCCGCGAATCCAAGCACGTCGTGCGACGCATCCGCGCACGCGTTTGTCTAGAAATCCGTCTGTCTGCCCTCTTCACTTCCGTCTGTGTCAGTGTCAGTCAGTTCTCGGCAGATCCCTTTGATGCGTGCCCAAAAACCGACAAATCACGGATTGCGGCAAGGACGCAGGCAGACGCGGACACGCAGGTAGATCTTGACAGATTTCGCCCACTCCACTATGCGCGGATGCATCAGATTGACTGGCCTGTTGGTCTAGTGGTTAGTGACCCTGATTCCTATAACGGAGGTCGTGGGTTCGATTCCCACCCAGGACAATTCTTTGTGTGATGAGCACGATTATTTGTTCTGTGTCTGGGTGTAATTTATCTATAATATATATGTATTTAGAAATATACAAGTATGTTTATCAGTTGTCTAGTACCCATAACACAAGCTCTTCTTAGCTTGGGAGTAGATGGCGTTGTGTGATAGTTGTGAAATATTATTATTATTATCAGCGGACGCGTCGCACGACGTGTCCTCGCAAATGGAGAGGAAGCTTTGAGATGGGACGCTCTCAGACAAGTTGGAGCGACGACCTTCGCCAGGTGGCCGGTAACACCTGGGTGAGAATAGCCGGTAATTGAGTGAAATGACGTGCGATTGGAGAGATCTATGTCCAGCAATGGACTGCTATAGGCTGATGATAATAATAATGATGATGATGAAAACCACTATAACAAAAAATAAAAGGACGTGTGCGGGTCGATAGATGACAAGTCTTGGAATTTTTGTTTCTAGGTCACGCCGTTTGGCCGACATATTTTCAGCGAATTCCAGAAAATAACATACAATCCTTTCTAAATTAGAAGTTTTATGAAAATCCCGAAAATACGGAAAGCGCTGGATATTACAAAATATCTATTTTCAAACTCCATGTGGTTATACAAGCCAGCAACCTGTTTGAAAGCAAAAGTAAATAAATCAGAACTGGCATTATATTAATTGTATGCCAAAACATACGTAAACTAGCGAAGAAACGTATATAAAATAGATTATGACGTCAAACATTCATCAAATGATGATGTCATCAAAAACTTACGTTATAATTATTTACCCTCTCTAAAAATTCATTTTTAAAAGGCCATAACCTGCCGGGGTCGTGGAAAAAACGAATTACCATGACTCCGAAACGTAAAGGGCGGTTGAAGGACACCGTGGATTTTAGTCAGGACAGGTCTGACAGTCTCTGCTGCCCTGCCCTGGGTGGGAAGATTCATTTGATGAAAACAAAAATAAGAAAAGGTATAACGGTTTCAAAATGCCCAAAACACTTTTTGGGAGGAAAAAAAATCGCATCTTTAAATACGTCTAGCTTCGTTAAAAACCAGTTTCTCTTAGCCAGGTCTGCATTTCTGTGTTTAAGAGAAAATTGGAAAAGTATTTGAGCAAGTTTACATCGTGCCTCAAAATTTCAAACAGGTCTTAAGCCATTAATGCTCTGCGGACCGCGAGTAAAGACCAACATGCTGTCCGACCATGGACCATGCCCGGGTCGACGGCGCGTCGTTTTCCATGCGCGCCTCAAAGAGCGTCAGCATAATGACGGGGACCCTCTGAGAGGATTCCATCACCGTGACCTCGGAACATAAAGGGCTATTGAAAGGCACCGTGGATTTTAGTCAGTACAAGTCTGACAGTCCCTCTCGCCCTGCCCGGGGTAGGAGAACTCATTTGATGATTTTACCACGCAAAAAAAGCCATTAATGCTCTAGAAGGCGCATAATATTTTAACTACCCAAGAAACCATACCCATTCCTGTTTATACTTATCAAGAATTCTTGTTAATCAACACCACAAGCGCTTACCTTCTAAATGAAACTAAAAAGTACATTGGCTGACCAATTTTCGACCTTGTGGCTATTTCGGCGTCTCGTCTGGCATTCCCGTCTGATCTATTGCCAAGAGATATGATATGATGCGTGTGCGCTTACAATTTTTCGTTGGAGAGTATTTTTTGAACTGGATCATCTTGATCGGCTGCTTTTGAACAAGATTGGTACATACATGTGGTATTATATAAAAATCTATTTTTTTGTGACTACCCTCTGTTTTCGGAGTTCGGTCCACAGAACTCTGAATCCGGGTCAAGACTGGTGTAACGCGTAATGTAATCCACCGTGTAATGTAACGCGAATTCTACGTGTTTTTTTTTTTTTTTTTTATCGTGGTAAAATCATCAAATGAGACCTCCAACCCCGGGCAGGGCGGGAGGTACTGTCAGACTTGTACTGACTAAAATCCACGGTGTCCTTCAGTAGCCCTTTATGTTCCGGGGTCACGGTAATAGAAATAAATCCCGCGACCCCGGCAGGCTTTGGCCCTCTGAGAGGGGGCCCCGTCATTTTTTGCTGACAGCTCTTTGAGGCGCGCGTGGAACACGACGCGCCGTCGACCCGGGCATGGTCCATGGTCGGACAGCGAGTTGCCCTTTACTCGCTGTCCGCATGCCCGCGCCTACGGTGGCCGGAGATCGTCTTGCGACGTACGGCGCCGTGGGCGTACACCACTGCGGTTGGGGCGAAGGGAGGACGCTGTCCTCTCTCTCTCGCGGCCCGCCGCCTCCTTCACGAGCATTACTGCCTCGCAGAAGGCGGCGACCGCTTCCCACTCCGTCTCGCTCCGCAGCATGGCCGAAACCAATGCCGGGCGCGAGAGGTCTCCGCCTATCGCTGCCGTGAGGACACGTCGGTGCTCTGCCCAAGCTGGGCAGTCTTGCACCGTATGCTCTACTGTGTCCTCCGGGCGATCTTCGCAGTGGTGACACCCCGGTATTTCCTCCTTTCCCATCAGCCACAGGTACCTCCCGAAACTTCCGTGTCCGGTGAGGACCTGCGTCATGCGATAGGTCAGGACGCCGTGACGTCTCTCCAGCCACTCCTCAAAGAGGGGTCTTACCGCCGCGATTGCGGCGTGCCCGGCCGTCGGTTGCGACAGTCGTCCAATCCATACTACCCTGAGCTCGCGCCGGAGCTCTTCCCGCCACGCCTCGACTTCTCGCGCCGGAGCTCTTCCCGCCACGCCTCGACTTCTCGAGGCAGCGGGGTCTCGCCCCGGCGCTGCGCCTCCACACGCCACTCATAGACGTGCTGGAGGGCAGTCGCCTCCAGATCCCAGGGTAGTAATCCGGCAAGCAGGTTCGCCGCTTCGCCGGCGATCGTGCGGTATCCCCGGATCATCCGGATAGCCATGACCCTCTGGCATGCGACCAACTTCAGTGGTCGCGTCCGGATGCTCAGGGCCCACACGGGGGCCCCTTAGAGGGCCATGGACCGCACGATACCGGCGTACAGCCTACGGCAGGAGGCGTTTGGCCAGCTGAGATTAGGCAGCAGTCGCTTGAGGGCGGCTGCTGTCCGGTTCAGCCTTGGGGCCAAACTCAGGAAATGCTCCCTGAAGTTCCACCGGCTGTCGAGGACGAGTCCTAGGTACTTCATCGTCCTCCCGACGCCGATGCGAACCCCCTCCACCGTTATGTGGGACTCGGTCCGCGGCGCGTTCAGGCGGCCATGAAAGCACATGGCCACCGTTTTGTGAAGCGCCGAATTCTACGTGTGGACGGAACTACGAGCGTTACAACAATTTGGACCCAGCTTGATATGGCTTTGGTCTTACATCGTACTGTCCAGACTTTCTCATGACGGTTTCCTTCCCGATGTCAGTTAAAGCCAAAATAATGATGATGCCAAAATCCAGAAAATAATTTCACAGAACTTCAAACATAGTGACAATAATCGTCATAAAGATTGCACAAATGTAAAAAAATCCCTCGTAACAGCCAATCTATTAAAAAACATGAGTCATACAAACAGGAAGGTTTGTTTAATTCTTGGAAAGTATCTGATTGCGCCGGAGTGCTCTGCAGTTAACGGTGCGGAATTTACTACATCGGCATAGTGTCGAACGACAATTGCAAACGAAGCGTTAAAGTGTCATAAATAGTTGGTAATACTATACAAGTTTTCCATCGAAAAGTTTTAGAAACGGAAAGGAAGATTGTTAGCATAAGTACGGCATAAGTCTTTTTTATGTACACACGGCTACACGTCAATCTTTGCAAAACAATTATTAGCCGACCCTAAATTTTTATGTATATAGGTACTAGCGGCCCGTACCGGCTTCGCACGGGTGGAGGACCCGGTCTAAAATTTGAGATTTAAACTATCCTATCTCTCAAGTTGGATGGAACTGCACATGGTGTGCGAATTTTATTATAATCGGTTAAGTGGTTTAGGAGTCCATTGAGGACAAACATTGTGACACGAGATTTATATATATTAAGAGATATATATATATAGCCGACCCTATATTTTTAATAACCTAACTGACTACTACAATTGTGTGAATGCCATCTCAAACCTCATTATACAATGTAAAATTCGTGTAACGGTCCAGTGATTTAGTTACGCAACCGAGCAACTAGTGGTCGTAAGGTTCAACACCCTAAAATTGACCATTGTTGCCATGAAACTTAAAATTTGTTTACACGTGCGTAATTCTGATTTCTTTATTAGTTTGAGGAGAGCAGTGGTGCCCCAGTGGCTTGACTTACGAGTTGTGTTAGGTACCAAAGATACTTTATACGCGCTCAGAAAGTGACGCGCTCAAATGTCGTCAATTGAGAAACTTTGACTATATTTGTATCTTTTTCACTTGCGATGCCATCCTACTTTAGCGACTTATCGTGATGTAGTGTGCTATTGCAATATTTAGTTATTCATGTGTGCGTTAGTGTGCCGTTTTTGAAGATAGAATGTCGTGTAGGTAACGTATCTATCATTTATAATTTTGGTTTGAACCCTGTCAGGCGCTTTACTTTGCGTAATTTAACATCACCACTGCTCTCAAAAAGGCGAAGGAAAACATTGAGAGGAAACCGGCATGTCCTAGAACCAAAAATTCGAAGGCATGTGACATCTATCTAAGTCCCAACCTGAACTAGACTTGCGTAGTTGATTATGGCCCACTGATCTGATAGGCAGAGGGAACATTATAGGCTGATGATGCTAATGACTGCATATATCAGTAGGATTGCACAAAAATCGATGTAATATGTGGTTAACAGTTCTACAACCGACTAACTAGACACTCAATTAAGTAAATATTATTTGTAACAACACAAAACCGTACTTATCATACAATGTTCCGGTTATCGCCAGCAGTTTTACGTAATACCACTTATAAGGGACTAGGGCTTATTTTTTATCGTTTTAAAATCATCAAATGAGACCTCCCACCCCGGGCAGGGCGTGTTCCACGGTGTTCTTCAATAGCCCTTTATGTTCCGGGGTCACGGTGATGGAAATAAGTCCCGCGACCCCGGCAGGCTTTGGTCCTCTGAGAGGGGGCCCCGTCATTTTGCTGACTGCTCTTTGAGGCGCGCGTGGAACACGATGCGCCGTCGACCCGGGCATGGTCCATGGTCGGACAGCGAGTTGCCCTTTACTCGCTGTCCGCATGCCCGCGCCTACGGTGGCCGGAGATCGTCTTGCGACGTACGGCGCCGTGGGCGTACACCACTGCGGTTGGGGCGGAGGGAGGACGCTGTCCTCTCTCTCTCGCGGCCCGCCGCCTCCTTCACTATTACTGCCTCGCAGAAGGCGGCGACCGCTTCCCACTCCATCTCGCTCCGCAGCATGGCCGAAACCAATGCCGGGCGCGAGAGGTCTCCGCCTATCGCCGCCGTGAGGACACGTCGGTGCTCTGCCCAAGCTGGGCAGTCTTGCACCGTATGCTCTACTGTGTCCTCCGGGCGATCTTCGCAGTGGTGACACCCCGGCGTTTCCTCCTTTCCCATCAGCCACAGGTACCTCCCGAAACTTCCGTGTCCGGTGAGGACCTGCGTCATGCGATAGGTCAGGACGCCGTGATGTCTCTCCAGCCACTCCTCAAAGAGGGATCTTAGCGCCGCGATTGCGGCGTGCCCGAAGGGACTAGGGCTTGACAGATTAGTGTCAGTTTTGGCCGAAACCGCAATTTTCGGCTTCCATGCAAGGCCGAAACTGGCTCAGCTTATCGGCGAAGTTTTGGCTAATGATAATTCCACTGACCGGCCCGACATTAGGTCATCTATTTGTGCTGTCATAGATAAGAATATTAATTAATTATTGTTTGTCACATTAATTTATTTAGGACGATAGAATACAATACTGCCGTATTGATTAACTGCCTCGTTAGTAGTCATTTAAAAACAAAAATTAATACTGAAATATTTACAAAAAATACTAAAATAAAGTAACATTAAAAATAACTGCCTACTTTATATCTCATAATTATGATAATTTATGTCTTTCACGTAAATAATGGATTGTGTGAAGAATTATTTGAATGAGAAAGTAACGAATGTTAGCGTTGTAACGCTATAATTTTTTAACATAATTATCGTAGTAGGTACTACACTGCGACCACGATAAGTTAAAACACGTCAATGACCTCCATTTGGTTACTGTCTGTCACTTGAATTATATTAGTAAAATGTTATTTAATGTTATTTTCGTATGATTGTTTTTGTATATAATTATATGTGTATGTTTGCGGGACTGTCTCACCTGTTAACCGTGGCCCTGGCTCGTAAAGGGCTATTGAAGGATCACCGTGGATTTTAGTCAGTGCAAGTCTGACAGTAACAATCAAATTATTCAATGAGTCCGCCCGCCCGCCCTGGGCGGGAGGACTCATTGGATGTTTTTATCAGGATATAAAAAGCGTGCATGACGCCAAAAATGGCACCGTTACTGTTTCTCCCTTACAGTAGCCACGTAATAAGTCTCTTTCACAAGCCTAAAAATAGAAAATTACTTCGCAATTAACAAATAACCTCGAGTTAGTAACAAAACCGCAATGAATCACACACAATGCGAAATGACATCATTGCCAATACCAATTAATAAATCCCACTAAATTCGGCCTTCAATAAGTAAGGCCGAAACCGGGACAACGCTGTTTGACAAAATAATGAATTTTTGTTCAACAAAACATTATCTTTATATATGGCTATGGACAATGTCATGTTTACTGTTAGCCAGAATTTCAGTGATTGGAAACATATTCAGGGCTGAAATATATTATGTTTAATAGTTGTGCAGACGAACGTTTGCATGTGGCAATAAATTTTCAATTTATTGATTATTGAGATTTAAAAAAAAACTCACAAAATATAGCCAGGGTATTAAAGGACAACCAATAGAACCCATTTCAGGAATTTTTACAATTTTTGTCTGTTTGTATGTTTATTTGTCCGAGTATCACGTAAAATGTACGAAATCAATGTAGATAACTTTTAAACACAACGATTTAGCGTAACTTGAAGAAGAATTTAGTTTTTGTTTCATTGGAATCGGTTGAGTCTATCAAAAGATATTTGAATTAAAAGTATTTCAGACTGTGAGACAGGTCACAGTCTCTCTTTTAAAGTCCAGTCATTATTATTATGTAGATCAGGTTATACGAGGACCTTATATTATCAGTGGACATTTCCCTGCAAGCCATTTCACAATCATTCTTTCCATTTTCTATTAAAATACTTGTCTAACAGAAATTCTCGTGAAGACGCGAGCAACAATTTAATTTGCAGTTCAATTTGTCAATTGGTAGTACGGTTCAACGTTCAACATGTCGAAAGGGGGCCCCTAGATGTTTAGTAAGATGTAACTACACTAGAGTAAGTAGATTTCGCATATAGATACGAGTACATATAGATATATGAGTCCTCCCGCCCCGGGCAGGGCGGGAGGGACTGTCAGACTTGACTGACTAAAATCCACGGTGTCCTTCGGTAGCCTTATGTGTGCCGGAGTCGCGGTGTACGTATGTCCCGCAACCCCGGAAAGGCTATGACCCTCCATAGGGGGGCCCCGTCAGCGTGCTGACGCTCTTTGAGGCGCGAGTGGAACACAACGCGCCGTCGACCCGGGCTGCGTCCATGGTCAGGCAGCGAGTTGCCCTTTACTAGCCGCCCGCATGCCCTCGCCTACGGTGGCCGGAGATCGTCCTGCGATATCCGTCGCCGTGGGCGTCTACCACTGCGTCTGGGTACTGGTATATACCTATCTAGGCATGAACCAGTTAATGTAGACTAGAAAAGGGATAGAAAACATCAAAATAAGGATCTTAGGAAGGGAAAATATCATAATCAAATCATTTATTCTATTCTTCGACCTCCTCCCACCAGCCCCCTTCTATCATCGCACATCTAGACGCACGGCAAATTACCATCCTTACCTTATTGCTATACCACCAATTCGCACTAAGCGTTTCCAAACGTCTGTTATAATGCGGACAGAGAAGGAGTGGAACTCTCTGCCTGCGTCTGTGTTTCCGAACGCATACAACCATAATCTCTTCAAAGTTAGAGTGAACAGGCTTCTTCTGGGTAAGCTATCTCCATCGTTGACCTTGTCTTAGTCACTCCTGACCTAGACTAAGGTCAAGAGCAAACCCATTATACATATAAAAAAATACGCCAGTTACAGACACTCTAGAATGGCAAAAGACTAAAAATAGTACTCAAAATATGGTGCCAAAGTCCTAATCACAAGACATAATAACTGTGAAAGTACTGTAGTTACCCATTCTAAATCGTAGATCTCTATGGAGAAGAGCGGGTCTTTTTCAACCAACAAATTCTGTGGATGGACCATCTATCTATCATTGAGAGTTTCCTCCGTGCCTCGGGAACCACGTAAAGCCGTTGGTCCCGGCTGTCATTTGTAGATCTTTGACAGTCGTCACTGTTAGTCCAAAAGTCTGACAACCAGTCTTAGGCCCGCTATCCACCAAAGCGGAGCGAAGAGAAGATGTGTTTGAAAAACCAATCAAATGTCCACATCTCCTCTCCACTTAGCTTCAGTTGACATCTGATTGGTTATTCAATTGAATGGAATGGATTCCGGGCCTTACCATGGGGTATCGTATTACCAAGTTACTAGGTTGTGGAGGTGCGATAGGCAGTCGCTCCGTATAAAATACTGATATTCAGCTGCATCTGGTTCGACTGGCAGCCGACCACCATATAATTGGGTAAAAGCTATTAAATTAATCTTACATATTTTCGGTCAATAAGCCAGTGTGGCAAACGAGTGATTAAACCATTATCGTATTTGAGCCGGCGTATCATCATTATATTATCAGTGGACATATCGTCCCCGTAGTTGGAAAATTAAATAACTCCGATTTTGGCGATATTGACTTTTCCCTATTTTCAAAACACCTAAAACATGCCGCACATTTGAGCCTTACAGGCGTTTTCGTATCTTATTCCGTTCCAAAAATATAGCTATTTTTGTCGGATAGATGGAATAATAAATATCTTCAGACAAACAATATTTTTTTAAAGGAAAAATAAATAACTCAGTAAATAAATCAATAACTGTGGTCAATGATAAGTTGAATGTCAAATAAATTAAATAACATGAGTTGTTGAATTTTTCCTCAACTTCAAAATTCTTTCACAAAACTAACTTAGTTCTAGGAAAACTAAATAACTCTATTTATTTAATTCTGCTATGCAGAATTCTGAAATAACGTACTTAATTTATAAATACTTGATGTTATCTGTTTGAATATCAATCATTTTGAGTTGTGGGAGAAGTTGATAACTCTTCTGCTTTCATTGGAATTTTGACTCTTAAGTAGAAGAATTAAGGTTACTTTTAGCTTGTCACACAAATTGTTTTTGTTGGGTATTTTCGTTAAACATTCTTTTAAGAGTGAAACTACGTAGGGTACCTACTCTCGGGGTACCCACTCTAGGGTACCCAACTCGAATAATTTGCAGCAGAAAAACATTAGTAGGTACCTATAGCACGGGCACGCCGCAATCGCGGCGGTAAGACCCCTCTTTGAGGAGTGACTGGATAGGCGCTACGGCATCCGCATCTTCCGTCTGGCGCTGGTCCTAACCGGACACGATTGTTTCGGGTGGTTCCTGTTTCGGATTCAGCGGGAGGATACACCCGGGTGTCACCACTGTATGGACCGCCCGGAGAACACGGTGGAGCATACGGTGACGGTCTGCCCAGCTTGGAACTGCAATGCTAAAGGCTTGGAGCTTCTCACTCTGTGCTCAGAGTTTGACCTGTGCCTGACTAATAACTTCCTTCACCTAGCAGAAAAATATAATACCTCGTGTATGCACCCTAGATCCAAGCAATGGCACCTTATTGATTACATTATTGTATGTAAAAAAAGATCTGAATCACATCTTGGTAACAAGAAGTATTGTGGGGTGTGGAGTGCTGGTCAGACCATCGACTTCTTCGATCGAAGATGCGTTTGTAAATAAAAGCTCCTCGACGCGCAGCGCATAAGAAACCAGTGAATGTTTGTGTTGTTTCGGCGCCAAGGCGTTTATATGCCAAAAATCTTCATGATAGCGTGTCATGTACTATACCATAACCACTAAAGAAAAACATAGTCAAGGAAATCAGAGCATTTCTTGGAAGCTACAGACTAGAACTGAAATCTCTATCAAACACCGTTAGACGAAAATCCATTCAATGCGAACTTATAATTAAGATCCGTGACTTAAAAATCAATAGTGCAGGCTGGATAGAGCAATAGACATGCAACTCTGTGCTGACACAAACCAAACGAGCAGATTTATCGAAGGCTTGAAAACAATTTTCGGACCCAAATTGAGAAATAGGCACCAATATATTATAAAATACTCGTGACAGGGACTGTAAACTGACAGATCATAAGCAAATCTTAAATAGGTGGGCTGAACATTTCAATAACGCTCTGAATGTCTGCTCTCAGATAACTGATTTACCTTACATTGGAAATCTTGAATGCCGTCCCATCAAGGAGAACTTAGCAGACCTTTGGCAAATTCATGTCAGCCGTCAAAAGATTGAAGAACGGTAAAACACCAGAAGCCGACTGTCTACCATCAGAGGTTTGCGAATATGCTGGTCCACAAATACAAAGTAGGCTCTTCAACTTATTGCTCAAGGTATGGGAAGCCGAAATTGTATCCCAAGACTGGAAGAATGCCTCCATTTGCAAATTTTATAAGGGTAAAGGTGAATTATTGGACCGTGGTTCTTACAGAGGCATCTATCTCCTGTCTTCCACTGGGAAGGTACTGGCTCATATCATAGATAGCCGTTTATCAAACCTTGTAGAACAGATACTTCCAGACACCCAGTGCAGGTTTACACCCAGCAGAGGAACTGTTGACGGCATTTTCATAATGAAACAAATTCAAGAGAAAAGCCTTGAACAAAACCGTCCTCTGTACATGTGTTTCGTTAACTTAGAAAAGGCCTTCGATCGCGCGCGCTCCACTTTGGGTAGTGTTGAAAAAGGCTGGATGGAAACGATTTCTCAGACCTAATTAATATAACCAGCGATGAAGCAAGGTTGTGTCGTGGCTCCCACGTTATTTTCACTCTATTTCTCGGCTCTGCTAAATGATGCTCAATTTTCGCACTGATAAAAGCGTCTTCGACATCTCACGCTTCAGGGCGAACTGGCGAAGAGTAAGACGTCTAGGGTTCCCGTGCTTGACACACTCTGGTTT
Source organism: Agrotis ipsilon (assembly GCA_028554685.1). NCBI lineage: Eukaryota > Metazoa > Arthropoda > Insecta > Lepidoptera > Noctuidae > Agrotis > Agrotis ipsilon. Next base: position 6,411,431 of record CM052984.1, on the reverse strand, counting down.
TTTGGAAGATATCGCTATTAGCGATAAGACCACCATTATAATCATAGCATTAGTAAAGTTTATAATAGTTGTGTAACAATTTTGGTGTACAATAAAGTAGAATAATTGTATCTATCTATCTATGCTGATGATGTATGCCTGTCAGTTGATCGTATGGAAACTCTCCAAGACGCTTTACAAGGGTGTGTAGACCTCTCATGACTTGAAACCTGTCTGATGTTTACTTACCGCTTTTTTACAGGAAGGGTGCGAATCATAAAACAACTTTTATTTTATATGATACCAATAGTTAAAAAAATATCGAAGTAATAGTAACGTACAAAGCCACAAAATTTTACATTTCAAAATATTTCGAGTTTGATAAATTCAATAACTGCATTTATTTCACCAAATTTTACTCTACCAAATGTATTTAGTTCGTAGGAAAACTAAATAAATAGCCGAAATAAGTAGATAATTATAGTACGTTATAAATAACAGTTGTGGCAAAATTAAACAACTTGATTTTTTATGTGTTATTTAGTTATCGTTAAAGATTGAGTTCAGTTTGTTAAAGCTTAAAGCATAATGTAAAAGGTAATCAGGTCCACAAAATATCAAATTACCGACAGTAAAATTGTATCACATTTTTTAACAAATGTACATTAACTGAAAAAAAAACACTAAATCGCGTTTATCTCAGAACTAGAAAAACAGAGTTATTTAATTTTCCAACTACGGGGACGATATGAGTAGGTGCTTTTGGCCATCCGTGAATCCACTATCATTATGACTGACGTCAAAAAGTAGGAGGATTTTGTGTTTTTTCGATGTTTTTGTATATGTATTAAGGCCTTCACTTACAGAGCGTAATTGATCCCGGCGACTCGATCTGGCGATGCAATCTCTGTAATGGCTGAACGCGTTGTGATCTGACGCCCGCATTGGCAGTAAGAAAGCACATAAATGGACATCCATAGCTTACAGAGATCGCATTGTTTCAGATTGGATCGCTGGAACGGCTCGTGCTCTGTTGTTAAAGGCCTTTATAATTATCTAAATCTGTTTCAATTTTGTCAGCCCATATTCCACTGCTGGACAAACGCCTTCCTCTACTCCGTCCTCTTCTAGTTCTTCATGAAGTGGTATAAATATATCGCTATCTTTGCTTGAGACAGCCATATTTTTTTATCGTGTTAGATCAACCCAGGGAAGGGAGTGACTGTCCACGGTGTTCAATAAGGTTCCTTCAATAAGTCTTAACGTTCCAGGCTCACGGCTATCTAATGAGACTGTCCCGCAGCCCGTAGACCCTGTCATGGTGCCCAGTTTTCTTCTTTGACAGCCATACCGATATTAACTTTGCCCATAAAAACCACTAGCGAAGCTTATAATGTAGAAAAAATTAAGGCACTCATTATCTCTGTTAACCCATGCATTGTAATAGCGTGATGTCCTGAAACATCTAATTCAAAACTAATCATAAACACGACCTCTCGATAAACAACAGTTTAGAAATAAAAAAGAAAAAAAACACACACAAAAGAATTTAAACTTTAAACCTACACCACAAAGTCTATTATCAATCCACCAACAACAACCACTCGCATAGACCGTGCCGGCGCATGCGAAAAGCAAGTTCTAAATTTAAATGTTCAACAGTCAATGTTCTCATAACGTTCGAAGCTTTTGAAGAGGACGGACGTATGGTAAACATTGTGAAGAGTTTACAATAAAACAGGTTTTATGGCGATTATGGATGGCTGCAGGCTTGCAGAGCTTGTGGTAACCTTGGAGGGTCTGGTTTAGTCAAACGCAGGATTATTAGCATATTGAAGCGTGTAGTGTACGATTTGCAAGCAATTTCATGATTTCAAAAAGTACTTCAAAGTTTCAAAGATGTAACATCGAGTAAAATTCGACCATACCTCAACCATCACAGGCCTCTTTCTGGACAAATACCAAGACTTCATGAGAAACGTTTTTGTTCCCACGAATAATAAAAGCAAATAAAATAACCTACAAAATAACTTTTCTTTCGGAAGTCGGTGTTTTTTTTTTCATTGTCTTTTTTGCCACCGACTTCCGAAAGAAAAGTTATTTTGTAGGTTATTTTACCCTTTTTTAGTGGTTGATTTTGAAGGCGGTTACATTTTTTTTTGAAAAAGCTTTTATTTTACTCTTTTTAGTTTAAATATTCAACCAAAATTCTTGTCAAATAGGTACATCATTTTCTTACATGTGCAGTAGAATTTTGTAATCCGTAGCACCGGTAATAACATCGCTCATGTACAAAATTAAGCTAATAAAATTCCCTATCTCAAAAACTACTGAACCGATTTTGATAAAACTTGCAGTGTTCCCTCAGTTGAACAATACCTAGTATAACAAAAAAAGAATGACTTAAATCGGACTTGTAGTTCCAGAGATAAGCGAACACAAACTAAATCAGTCGATGCCTACTCCTTACTGTTAAGGAGTTGTACCTTCCATCATCAGCTCAGCTTCATAAGATTATGATTACCATACGCAAATACTTAAATTACTTCATAATATTTGCGAAAAACTACATGTAGGCCTATAAAATTTGAAGGTTGCCCTCGATTTCTCCAGGATCCAATCATCAGATCTAGACTTGGTGAATATGGGACCACTCCGGAAGCATCTCCTTTCGAACAAAACAAGAATTTTGAAAATCGGTCCACAATCGCCGGAGAAATCGCGTAACAAACACAAAAAAAAAAAAAAAAAACATACAGTCGAATTGATAACCTCCTTCTTTTTGAAGTCGGTTAAAAAGAATCGTCTCTATCGTTTGACTATAACTACAGTCATTTGACTACATTGCCAAGTTCGTTTTAATTAAACGTAATATATAATTACCTCCTCTTCAAGCATAATCACTTAGCAACTCACTATGTCCGTCATAACGTAATAGTCATACCTCCCAGTAACTAAGACCGTCATTTTCGTCATATTTTAATTATTATTCTTCTAGATATCTATTGTATTAAACTTCCAAAAGTAGTCATTAAAATTCCAATGGCATAGCTGTCCAAAATTCCTCGCGTTTTAGATGAGACAATGTTCTGAGAACCAGTATAAGCTGACTGTTCATTGAACGGAAAGGTCATGTAGACCAGGGCCAAGATAAACTGGTTCTGTTGCTTGATGTATGCTGTTCTCAATGGTTGAGGAAAATGGGGATTTTATCAAACTACAATGTATTTTGATCCATAGATGTGTGTTGATGCAAAATAATGCATCTTTGGTCTGCCGCAATATTTATAAGCATCATATAAATTCAATAATTTGCAAGCTTTCCCCAAATACGGGGTGTAAGGGACATGGACGCACAAACGAATACCATGAGTAGACCAGACTCCTAGCCAAGTCACAACAAGTCGTAAACGACAATCGCAAACGCCCGGTACTCTCCAATATATTTTCTACTTAACAGCGTAGAACCTAAAGTTGATACAAGATACAAGATACAAGATATTTATTTTGTAAAACATGAGTTCAGAATTATAAAGGTCTTAAAAAATAATATTAGGTCGCTACATGTTTTGCCAATCATGGCGTACAAAATTAGTCGCACTAAGACAACTATTACAAAAAGATAATTATAACAAAAAAAAAAAACGATGACTTACAAGGAAAAAAAAATGACATAGGATTACATTAAAATGTCAACAATTTAAATTCAATTTAAGTAAGATACGGATTAGGAAATTTAATAAAACAGGTACACATTCTAAATTCTATTGCAGAAGATTATCATTTAAAAAGTCATCTACGCTATAATAACACTTTTCTAATAAAAAACCCTGAACGGACTTTTTGAATTTGGGTAGAGGTAAACATTTAACAGCATCAGGTATTTTATTATATATAGTGGGTGCCCTACCAAAGAAGCTCTTTTTTAGTAAGGCAGTTTTACACTTGATTGGACATAACAAATTCTGATATTGAGAACGAATTGGGGTTTTTTTTCACGTCTGAAATTTTTTGAAAAAAATGTGGATTTGCTTTTACAAAAAGTGCAGTTTCTAAAATATACAAAGATGGTAAAGTAAGAATTTTTGATTGTTTGAAGTAATTTACGCAACTGTCCGTTGTTCTTAGACCAAACATTGCTCGTACACATCTTTTTTGCATCCTGAATATAAGTTCTTTATTAGTTGACTGTCCCCAAAAGATAACACCATATCTTAAAGTAGAAGCGACCAATCCATGATAGGCTGTTAAGAGAGTGTCAGTATTAACTTTCCTTGACAATTGGAACAATAAATATGCAGATTTACTAAGGCGCTTACAGATTTCCTCTGTGTGTTGTTTCCAAGTTAGTTCACTGTCTATAGTGATACCTAAGAATTTTGCATGTGTAACTTCTTCTATCTCGGAGTTATTGTAGGCAATGTTAACGGGTGAATGCTTACGGCGCTGGTGAAAGTGAATAACTTTAGTTTTATTTAAATTAATTATTAGGTTATTTTTGTCAAGCCAATTTATAATGTCACTCAGAGAATTATTTATATCATTTTGATAATTATTAGGATTAGTACATTCCACAATGGCCGTGCTGTCATCTGCGAAAAGTACCATCTTATGATCTATAGTTTTAGGGAGATCATTAATATATATCAAGAATAGTGGTGGCCCCAGTATGCTACCTTGAGGTACACCATATTTTATATATCTTGGTTTAGACACATATTTTGTCTCCAATTTTGTAACAGGACAGATTCTAGTAATTTCTGTACATTGAGTTCTGTCACTCAAATATGTTTCTAAGAGTTTCAAGATGTTTCCTCTTATGCCATACGCATCTAATTTTTGCAGCAGAATTTGATGGTCCACGAAATCAAATGCTTTGGTCATATCTGTTAGTAAGGCGCACACAGGATTACCTTTATCTACAGATGTCATTGTACTAGATAGCAGGTCAAAAAAAGCCATATTTATATTTGTGTTTTTCCTAAAACCTTTTTGTTGACTGCAAAGAAGTTTAAAATGTTCTAAATAAGAATAAATTGAGTTATAAATTACCTTCTCGATTATTTTTGAAAATATCGATATCTTAGCAATAGGTCTATAATTTTGAATGTCACTTTTATCGTTTTTTTTATATATCGGTTTAATAATTACATTTTTTAGGCTACTTGGGAATACACCATCTGAAATACAAATATTAATTATATGAGCCAGTACAGGCGCTATAATTTCCTTAACGTATTTAATTACTTTAGTTGAAATGCCATCAAAGCCTACCGTGTTAGTGTTTTTCAGGCTGCTAATTATTTTGATTATATCAGAATCTGAAACAGGTAGCATGAATAGTGATTGAGAATTCGACTTTTCAATGTTATAATTATTATTAAAAGTTCCATTAGTTTTAATATTATTTTCAATGGTTTCTATAAAATAATTATTAAATGCATTTGCAATACTCAGAGGATCTGTAAGAGTCAAATTATCCTTATTAATTGACAGTATTGGTTCTTGAGGTAAATTAAATTTAGATTTATTGATGACTTGCCAAGCAGCTTTTGATTTATGTTTTGAGGTATTAATGAAGTGGTTATTTTGAGCTTTTTGAGTTAATGTAATTATTTTTCTATAAATTGAAGAGTATTTTTTAAACGCAAGTCTATTTTTTATGTTGGGATTGAATCTATATGTCCAAAGTAACTGCCGTTGCTTTTGACTGCAAATTTTAATTCCACGAGATATCCACTTATTTTTTTTATTGGTATACACAGTAACTATTTTATTCGGAAAGCATAAATTGTATAATAGAGAAAAATCCTCCATAAACAGATCATAAGATTCATTCGCGTCTTTGGCTTTATATACTTGTGAGAAAGATAAGCATTTAAGATGGTTTTTAAATTTTTCTAAGTTGCCTGGGGTGATATCATGTTTCTTGGTTTTCCAGTATTTTAATACACAAGTTTTTTTAACAGGAAACTTCAATAATTGTGACGTATGATCCGAAAGAACTAAGTCTATTATTTGAGCTTTACAGTTTTTGCGGTAGGTGTGAGCAAAATTATCTATGCAGGAGTTACTACTTAGTCTAGTTGGTTCATTTAGTTCTAGTTTTAGGTGGTATTGCAAAAGAAAGTTTTCAAATTCTAATGTTATTTTATTTCTTTTTAACACATCTATATTAAAATCTCCAGCTAAGATAATATTTTTATTACCGAATGAACAATATTTTCGTAGAATATAGTCTAGTTTCTCATAAAATATGTTGTAATTATATTTGGGTATTCTATATATACATATAATAATAACATTAGAAGATGTCAGTTCTACACCGCAACACTCAAAAGTACCTGACACTGATTGCTTGGCAACATCGGATAGTTCACGATACTGTAGTCCATTTCTAATAAAAATGCAAGCGCCACCACGTTTGACATTTCTAGTGAAGAAAGCAGCGGGGCAGAAATTAGGTATATGTAATACATTCTCGTTGCCTGTGTCAATGAAATGCTCTGTAATACAAATCACATCTACTCTGGTTTCCTTACTTTGAAGCTCATCCAGTTTTACAATCAGCAAATCCGTTTTATTTATAAGTCCTGCAATGTTTTGATGAAGAATATTAAGATAATTATTATAGAAAAAACTGAGATGTGTTTTGTGTTATTTCAGGTTGTTCTTTCTGGGAACAATCAACTATTGGTTGCACGGTATTTACGTAGTCTAGATCGTAGATGAGGTCTTGCAAGTCAGATATTACGATATTAAAACCTTTATTATTGAGATTACCATGCCAAGGGTTGTAAGTATCATGTGTGTAAGGGAGATTCAGATTCGAGTCTAAGATAAACGCATAGCTGTAGGTTTGAACGTCCATGTAGATTAAATTATTAAAAGTATCGATCCTACTATTGAACATAATATTAGAATTATCCATGTATTTAAATGTAGGTAGACATATAATAAAATTAGTATGACTTAATTGTAACAATTTTTCACGGATTAATGTCACTAGTTCTATATACTTATTTGTTTTTTTGAAATCCTCCTCACCAATAATAATAATACAATAATCCGAGCAGGTAAATTTACGGACTTTACTTTCAAGATTTTTTAAGATATACTCAATTCCACATTTTGGCGTACGATAATGACACATATTATAATTACGTAGATGTGTACCTTCACTCATTGAATATATTCTATTGGACAATTCGCTGCTCACGACACATATGTTACGTTTCAAATGACTGGAAGACGTACTAGGACTGTTTTTACAATGTGACGGTATTTTTTCAGTACTTTCAGTGTCAATATCAATAATTTGAGGAGTACTTTTTATATTTTTATTTATATTTTCCGACGTTGAAGATGCTGGAGTCTTTTTTGCTTGATGGTTCGTTAATGTATTCTTCTTTGGAGTTTTGATTTTGTTCCTGACTGGACTGCTACAAACGACTTTATATGTTTTATTTAATTCTAATAATTCAGCATTACTTTGCTTCAAGTTTCCATTCTCTAGAGACAATTTATCTATTTCTTCGTGTGCGCTTTGTAATTTAGCTTTTAAATTTTCTATCTCTTTCTTTAGTAAGTTCAATGTTTCGACATCTTCATCCTCAGACATATCTGGCAGGGAGTTTGTGGTACATTCCAATGTTTGTGACGTCATATTATGACTACAATTATTGTCAACATTGGAATCAGATTGAGTGCGAGTACGTCGGAATGTAATATTCTCCAGGAAGTTCATGGTGGCGTATTGATTTATCTAAATGTTTTTTCTTTTTTTTTAAATCAAAATAAATCCCAAAAGTATTTCACTCGGTAGGATTCGAACGCACTCCTCATCGGTCGCGTATTCAAAGGTAGGCCCGTCAACCACCAGACCAAATGCTTAGTTACATTAATTATTAAAATAGTGATCCTATGTAGTTACGTTGTAGTGATTTTATTCACGTAGTTCTTCCTCTCAACAATAGATGTCACTTTCATCAATATTAAAAACCAATTAAAACTTTAATAGTCTGACAACACTATTCTGGGTTTGGTCACACAAAATATTTTGTAGTTTGTATGTTTGGTACTAGATGGCGCTGTACACAGAAATTTTCAAATGTTATGGTGAAAAAAAACGACTATTTTGCCTCCAAAGTTTAAAAAAGAGACTTTAGCACTTAATTATATTGTTAATTATGTTGTGTGAATTGCACTTATGCTTAGATATTTACATAGCTAATTATCTGTCACTCAGAAGTTCTTGAGTAATAGAATGTCAACAGTTTCGAAAAATTCACTGGTCACTGTTTTAAAACTCGTTATTGAAATAGTCACTCACTAGAATTTACTTATAACACTGTCACTACTGTTCCGAAGGTCAGGCTTAATAATTAATTACTTTATGCAACAAAATATTGTCTTTTTATAATTTTAAATAAAAATTTTGTTGGAGCACAACTTATTGCAATGTTTACTTAACAGCGCCACCTTGTTGAAAATCTATTTAAGATTTCTGAGCGTTAGCGACAGGAAGGATCGAAAACGATAAGCAATCTCCACTAGATCTTCAACGTTATATCCAAGCACATAAAGTTGAAACTCGATTAAAGAAGTTTGTTACATGGCTACAGGGCCTGGGCATGATTCTGGACCCCCCGTGTTGGAATTTTTCGTGGTGCGTCGATGTCCCTTACACCCTGTATATTATGTTGGGGTCTGCTTCCAGTCGAACCAGATGCAGCTGAATATCAGTATTTTACATGGAGCGACTGTCTATCTGATCTCCACAACGCAGTTATTAATATGACCGAAGTGATCTATCAGAATAGTTTTGGCGCGTGCCGAAATAGACCCACAAAATTAATAGGAGAAAGTCGGACCACGAAACGAATTTTGCGAAACAATAATGACGATGTCGAAAGACCGTACACACGTAAATACATCGAAACGAAAGTGAAAACAAAAAAAAACGTTACTCTGACGTAACAAACCGTCAAAAATTGGCACATAACATTATATGCATCATGATGTTTTTGACGTCAAGCGAACACTACTTGGCAACGGACGGTAAATATCTTAATCTATTATTAATAAGTGACCGATATTTAGTTTTATTTGCTGGAACACGTGATCGTGGACTGCTAGACAGGCGATGAATCTGTGATGTCTTTAGACGTGTCTGTGGATTTGGCGTGGGACTTTTTGATGGCTTGTCCACATGCCGAGACGATGCAACTTGCGTCTTGTGACTTTTGGAAGAAGATAAGCTGTGCCGACAACAAATCATTCTAATTACTGTAGGAATATTTGTTTCTAGAATACTTTCCGATTCAACTATCCCATTCTCTAAAATAAAATTTCTAAGACGATATCATCGACATAGCATAGACATATGGGCGATGTGGTCTCTAAGAGACAAAACCCTTTAAATAAAAAATAAAAAATCATCGACATAGAGAGAAAGTGTCGGAAAACGTCGCTGATCAGTATTCCAGCGAATACCAATTAGTTTCGGCGCTGAGACAACGCTGCACACAAGGCTTAATCCATAGGGGATAACACCAATAGACTTGGTATTACAAAACCAATTCTAGTAAAAAATAAACCGATATAATGACATAAGTTGATGATGCAGCGGTCTCGAAGTGTGGTGTTTATTTGATCAGCTGACTACCATACATAGTAGATGAATCATGAAATTGCATGTGACTTATAAAGGGTATTGCACTTTCTGAGTAATCTATGACTAAAATGGAAACGTCATTAGAAAATCTTGGCTTGATAGTCTGAAATTGCTCGTGTAAAAGAAATAACAAAAATTGATCTCTTTTTTGAGATGGTGTTGTTCTTGACTCTAGTCTAGTTCAGATGAAACAAAGACAAAGTCTACGATGTAGTGAGCTTACCTAGAAGAAGCCTGTACACTCTAACTTTGAAGAGATTAGGGTTGTATGCGTTCGGGAACACAGATGTAGGTAGTTAGTTCCACTACTTGCTGTGCTCAGTATGAAGAATGGGTGTCAGACTGGTCTATCGGAAGATGATTTTTATGTTTAATGTGACGCTTCTCGTGGGACACGAACAGAATTTTACTTTGGCTAAAGGCTAAACGTTGTCATAGATTTATATGACAACGTTTAGTTTTATGATGGGTATAAGCCTCCCCCTTTTGTTGCCACATTTCTTGGTTCTGTGCGTCTCGCATCCATTTATTCCCCGTGATCTTGACGATATCGTCTACCCAACGGGCTTTCGGGCGGCCTTGGTTTATTTGGCCGAACCTTGGCCACCATTCGGTCAAAATCTTGCTCCATCTGCCATCTCTGCGTCTAGCCAGATGCCCTGCCCAACTCCACTAGGGCTTTCGGGCGGACTTGGTTTATTTGGCCGAACCTTGGCCACCATTCGGTCAAAATCTTGCTCCATCTGCCATCTCTGCGTCTAGCCAGATGCCCTGCCCAACTCCACTTGGGCTTTCGGGCGGACTTGGTTTATTTGGCCGAACCTTGGCCACCATTCGGTCAAAATCTTGCTCCATCTGCCATCTCTGCGTCTAGCCAGATGCCCTGCCCAACTCCACTTGGGCTTTCGGGCGGACTTGGTTTATTTGGCCGAACCTTGGCCACCATTCGGTCAAAATCTTGCTCCATCTGCCATCTCTGCGTCTAGCCAGATGCCCTGCCCGACTCCACTTGAGGCGTATCGAGGGCGATACGCCTCAAGTGGAGTTGGGCATAGGGATCCCCGACGTCTAGACTTTCGTCTGACAACTGATTTCGGTGTTGATTTTGGCAGTGCCGAAAATTTTAGGCTCTTTTCCAGTAGAATGGTGCAATGGTGATTTTTAGAACCGAATAATATGAATACATAAACGAACTACTAATATAATAGCATGACTTGATAGTAGCATGAGTATGACTCAGCGCAGTTTCCAATTTTCAACACATTGTGAGAAGACTGAGGTTTTAAGTAAATAGATTAGTCATGTATCTGTTTCTGGTAAATGATTTAATGATCCAGTGGCTGTCTATAAGGAGAGTTCTAAGAATCTAGATTTAGAACTGTTTCGAAGAGGCATGGTCTAGCCATAAATGATGCATGATGTTTATTTTGCAAGTTGATTTTTATAAAACACTTTTACACGTCATATGATATTTTAAAAGCTAGATCAGGCCGGTGTTTCGTACCTGACTACTCTAAGAAGAAACATCCGCAACAAACTCAGAGGTCACTGTCTCTTTTTAAGTCCAGGCATTACGAGTATACTGTTAAAGCCATACGAAGACCATGCAGGTGTCTGAAGTGGTCTTTTAAAGAAAGAACCACACAGATTTGAGTGGATCTGTCCAGTCAGTGCAAGCATTTGTCAGTTATCGTGTAGCTCGACTCATAACTAATGGAGCTCAAAATACAACATAAGCTCCTATTTAAGTTTTGGGACAATCCCGCTCTCACGGATTCTGCGACGAAATAAATCGGGAAATAATCATGAAAACGTGATATAGATTTGATAGTTTGCAAAATAAGCCCTAAATAAGATGATAAAATCTAAAATATTTATGTTTGTTTATCGCTTACGATCATTATCAGAGTGATGGATGGTGTGAGTAATCAGATGGTAGATGATAAGTCAATCATTGCGATAAAAATATAATCTCTACATCAACGGTTATATTACGAGGGTTAACATTTAAACATTATGTAAGCGAGAACAGTATTATGTTTTTGATGCATCGTACACATTGAAAATACGTACAATCTTGTATATCTCGTACTTAACACTTCATCAAACATGTTCTTTCATTCATGTATGTCGTTATTTCACCCGTCCCTCGATAAATAATAAAAACAATATTCCACAACTATCACACAACGATATCTAGTCCCAAGCTAAGCAGAGCTTGTGTTATGGGTACTAGACAACTGATAAAATAATATACTTATATATTTCTAAATACTTACATATTATGCATAATTACACCCAGACACAGAACAAATGATCATGCTCATCACACAAACATTTTTCCTGGGTGTGAATCGAACCCACGACCCCGGCATAGCAGTCAGGGTCACTAACAACTAGATCAACAGGCAGTCAACTTCTACTTTGAATGTAACTAACTTTGCGGCAATAGACATCTACAGACATGCTTCAACAAGAGCTGCTACCATCTGACGGCAAACTACCACCATGCGCGCTATTTGATCTGAGCAATCCTGTTATACTTCCGTACACATTTCAGTTACATTTCAAGAAGTAACTCCCATTGAGGCGACAGTAAGATCTTTACAAAGGCACTCCATTACGGTGGTGGACGCCCACGGCGACGGACGTAAAGACGATCTCCGGCCACCGTAGGCACGGGCATGCGGGCGGCGAATAAAGGGCAACCTGCTGTCCGACCATAGACCATGCCCGGGTCGACGGCGCGTTGTGTTGCACGCGTGCCTCGAAGAGCGTCAGCATAATGACGGGGCCCCCTCTCAGAGGGCCAAAGCCTGCTGGGGTCGCGTGACTTATCCCATCACCGTAACCCCGTAACATAAAGGGAGGACTATTGAAGGACACCGTGGATTATCAGTACAAGTCTGACAGTCCGTCCCGCCCTGCCCGGGGTGGGAGGGCTCATTTGATGATTTTACCACGTAAAAAAAAGGCATTCCATTACCGCTGATGGGCCGATAAGTTCTTGGCAAAGCTGCCTAGCACCATGTTTTAAAACTTAAGTCTTTTATTTATAGCCAAAGAATTCTTCCATGCTAGATGAACCTACAATGTCTGGCTCTCAGTCTTTGCCAAAATATTCAGCCGATGACGTCACAGTTTTCGTCGGCAAGGTGCATTGTCTTCAATCAATTGCATGTAAAGCCGTTGATCTCAGCTATCAGGCCCTCTAAACCTGTGTAACACAACGCGCCTTCGACCCGGATATGGTCCATGGTCGGCGAGTTGCCCTTTACTCGATGGTCGGACAGCGAGTTGCCCTTTACTCGCCGCCTATGGTGGCCGGAGATCGTCTCGCGATTTCCGTCGCCGTGGGCGTCTACCACTGCTGCTGGGGCGGAAGAGGACGCGGTCCTCTCTCTCAGGCGGCCCGCCTCCTCCTCAAAGTTGTAGCTAGGCAGTTTCCCCATATAAAATACCTGCTGATATTAACCAAAAATGTCTCTTTACCTTTCGACTACCAGTTGCCAAAATATTCAGCCGATGATGTCATTGTTTTCGTCAACACATTACAAGGTACATTGTCCTCAATTAAGGCGTGGGGGATCTTTAATCATCTCAATTGGAAGATACGGATAGTTTTTTATTTGTTTCTTAACAGTCTTGGTTATGTTTTGAACAAGAATTTCTTGCATAAGATACTGGGTACTGCCCACAATTATGTTGGCTATAGTTTTGGCATCCATCTCTTCTCCAGCCAGCGCTTTTAATTTTACTGACTTACTAGGTAAATGAGCAGTGGTGGCCCAGTGGTATCGGCCCAACTTACGAGTTGTCGGTCGTGCAGCAAGCATTTGGCGCAAAACACGACGCGCCACCGACCCGGGCAGGAGCGTCCACACGACAGGCTATTCGCATACGGGCAAAGAGACCCCTTAGGCACACAGTGAAGAGTTTTTGCCCGCATCCCAGGGTGCACCGGCCCGAAAAACTGGTTTTCCCCCCGGACGTATCCGATAGGGAACTCCAGTCCACGGGCGCACGTGGAGGTTTCCTGTCTTAGCACCCCAAGGACTGCAGCTTATATAAAAATATGAGTGACTCAGTATAGACAATCGCCGTCAGGAATTCTGTATGTTGATTATTTAGTCTCCAAATGTTATGACTGTGGTGGAGCCGGTTTCATCAGCTTGAACTAATATTTACTGAAAACTAGACATAACTATGAATTCAAATAGATTTAGGAGTTATAAATGTACGCCTACACACATTGAGCTATTATTACTACGTATAGAGATGACACCACGTATCACCACTATGTCCCATCCAGGATGAGTGCGCGCGCCTATGTTCATTCAGTTGTTTGACAGCTCTGTGTGGCGTGCTCTAGGCGCGCGCGTCTCTATACGTAGTAATAATAGTTCAATGCCTACACACTGCATTTGTTATACGAAAGGAAATCACGCAAGGCGCAAGAGTCTTAACTAATTCCCGTTCCTGGTTATCAATAGCGGCTGCATAGTACGATCTTTAGGGTTGCAAGTTGCTTATCAAGGTCCACCCTTAGATGGATGACCATATACAGATTTTTGAGGAATGAAAAATGCAGCTGCAAGTGGCAGTCGAATCCGAGTCTTCTGGATAAGTACTCCAGACGCCTTACCAATAAGGCCATCGCAACCACTCGTTTTGAAGCTGAATCTATTATTTCGTCGAAAAACTTAACAGTTTCTGCACTTGCAAAGCATGAGCGATAAAAGGATCTCGACAGATGTTGATTAAAACCCCGCAATCCTGCATTACTGAGAAACGGCTACGCAGATGACGATGATACCCAGAAATCAATACACGTTCCTCCATCTGAGGCCTTTGCCCTGCACTGCGACACGCTATTACTACAAAAGATAATATCTCACTCAACTCGGTGACAAAACCATGAGTCACCAAAACAAACGTTTGATAACGTTGTCATATCGCCTTGTCAGTTTGCTCAACGATCTCCAACAAATATGTCATGTTTTATGACTACCGCTTATAATGTATGAGGAAGTCTTTAAAGTGTTTCTGTTAAGATGCTGGTAATGTGGTTTTTAATAATTGTTAAGATTCCTGATTAGGACTGCTATATCGGCTTCGAATTACCATGTTTTAAATCCTATATTTTTATTTTTGCGCGGTAAAATCATCAAATGAGTCCTTTCGCGGTTGGAGGAAGGACTGTCAAAATCATTTATTCAAATTAGGCTGATTTATCAGCACTTTTTGAAGGTCAATTTTTACTTAAGACAGTCCCCCAAAGCGCCCCCTCTTCGACACTTCCTTGTGTTTTGGCTGGGAAGAAGAAGTGGCGGAACAAACTCCTCAGCAACACATCTGTCTGTACGGTTAGAAGAACCAACTGTGAGACTCGTACTGACTAAAATCCATGGTGTTCCTTCTAAATCCCATTAAGTACCAGGTAACGGATTACTGTTACCTGTTTAGACATTCCCGGGGTATAGTAGATCCTCAATTTGAGTAAAATTGCTGCCTAGAGGCGTCCAAGAAATGAAAAAATAATTGTTGGTCGTTCGTCAATGAGATGGGCTGGCTGGCTTTGTCGTTATTGAGGGTAGAACCTGGATAAGACCTGCCCGGGAATGTGGTGATTGGTACAACTAAAGACAGGCCTAGGATTACCTTGTAGTGAATGAAATTCGGGCGGCGTATATGATTAGTGACGATCATGACTGTTTTCTAAGACGTTATAAGGAAATACCATGAGGACAAAATTTTCACTTGATCTATACTAGCAACAAGTCGTTCCTTTCGAAGATTTACTGATCAATGTTTAACCGACTTCTAAAAAGGATGAGGTTCTCAATTCTGTCGGTATTTTATGGTAATACTCCAAGCTTAAACGACTGGAAATTCTAGTGAATGCCACAATAAGTTAGTAATGCGTCCGGTGCACTGTAGACAGGCAGTCTGGCAACCAGCCTTACGGGGAAATATTTTATGTCATGGAACGACCCATTGTCTTGCAAAACACGTAAAATGTCTCCAGTTTCTAAGGTGTCCATTCAAAAGTGCTTTAGCATCGATATCTTTTCACTGCGGTTCTTCGAATCGACTTTTTATGGAGGAAAAAAAACTGTTCCCCGTGATTTCACCTGCTTCTCGGCTCTTATTGGTCGTAGTGTTTTTTTTTAATAGCCTAGTTGTTGTTCCACTGCTAGGCAAAGGCCTCCCCTTTTTCCTTCCAAACCTCTCTATTTTGGGCAATTTCTGGCCGTGTCTGCCCCGCGAACATGATCAGATCGTCTCACCACCTCCGCCGCGGTCGACCTCGACGGCGATGTCCTCCCTCAGGCGTCCAGTGGGTGACAATCTTTGCCCACTTCTCCGGGCGCGTGAGATGTTATATGGCCTTAATCCTTCCTCGATAAATGGACTATCTAATTTGAAATGATTTTTATTCAATTCGAACTAGTAGTTCCTGATATTAGCACGTTCAATCAAATGTAACTTTACATAATTTAAGTTTAGATTCGCTGTTGTGCGGTCATTATAAAATTCTGGATGAGGCTTACAAATTAATATAATTTTAAATAAATAGAATTGATTGCAGAAACTACGAAAAGCGGCTTTGCTTTTTATTTACTTATTGCGCTGAAGCACAATAGGTAAATAAAATAATAGCCAATGTCTAGGGCCATGGGGTCCGAGCTCACAAAGTTTTTAAAGATATCGCCAGGCGATTAGTCGACTCTTCAGGTGACCAGAGGGCTGGCCTATTCCTAGGCCAACGAATCAGCATTGCCATACAACGTGGCAATGCTGCCAGCGTTCTGGGCACTGTTCCCGTTGACAGCGATGCTTTGACGCCCTTTGAATATTTTTTTTGCACATATTACCAATTAGCTTTTATTTATAGTTTATATTATAATTATGTACTAGGGGCCCGTCCCGGCTTCGCACGGGTGGAGGACCCGGTCTAAATTTTGAGATTTAAACTATCCTATCTCTCAAGTAGGATCGAACTGCACATGGTGTGCGAATTTTATTATAATCGGTTAAGTGGTTTAGGAGTCCATTGAGGACAAACATTGTGACACGAGATTTATGTATATTAAGATATATTACATGGATCTGGTTATAAATACTCGTATATGAATACGTAATTATATCCAGTATTAATTCAGTATTTAAGCACAACAAAACAATTGAATCAGCGTTAAATAAAGCCAGTAGTTATAATAGGTCATTACTAACCAGCAGATATTTTTTGTGACTACCGTCATTTAGAAGGAAAAACAGATTACTCCCACGACAATAATAGAATTAACTTCAATGAGTAATAATTTAATGTGGTGAAATAATGTGACGTACATTGTATATTTACATGACTGCTTAGGCCTCATTGTCTTACGAAAATCGCCGGTACGGATGGTGCTGCGCACAGCACTGCGCTGCTTGTGATTCCAGTCATCATCTTCCTACCCTTATCCCATTTTACTTGTGGTCGGCGCAACACGTTTCTTTCTTCCATACTCCCCTATCACAAGTCATAGTAGCCACATCGTTTTCACATAATGTACTTACAATCTGATGATGAATGATGTAACCAAAGATCTGTAAAACTTTTGGCGATTGAAAAAGAGTGTCCATGGAATTTCTTGCTCATTCTTCTCCATATCTACGCTTTGGAATGAGCACCTACGGTACTTTCACAGTTTTTATGTCTTGTGACTGGGACTGTAGCACCATAACTATTTTTGTACTAGTTTTATTTTGTCTTTTGACATATCAAAAGTGCCGGTTATGGCCTAGTTGAAATAAACGTTTTGATTTTGAGTATCATTTACTCCTTTTTCTTTCATATCCTTACTTATACAATCCATCCATCGAATATTTTTGTATGATATACAAGTACATAGTTGTTCCAGAGTCCTAATCACGAGTTTTGCACGTTTTTGTGATGCGAAGAAAACGATGTGTACGAGAGATGCACGAGAGACGCATGTGCGTTTCATCTCTCCTCTTCATAGGATGAATCGACTACACGTTATTAAGGAAAACCATTTTTGTCAAACCAATTTATTAATAACTAATCAATCATGGTTCAATTTAACCTTTTTCCTCGTTCTAGTAGCAATATTCGTGTTCAGTAACGCAACTATCTTTTTATGCGCCCATTGCATTGCTTACTTTAACTGTGCATCTGTGACTGTGCGCTCTGATCTGACCATTTCTGCGCACCTCCTCGGTTAGCGCCCTGGCACTGTTGGCATACCTCAACGACGATTTATGACTAGACTCCGCATGCACGATCTAAGGAACAAAAACTATTCTGTCAACTCGCTGAGGTACTACGTAAGCGAGGGGTACTGCGTTGTGATTGGCTAACTCAAGGTCTTTTCTGTCTCAAGGTATGTTTGCGGCTCACAGGAGTGGTCGAAATAAGACGGATATAATTTTTTTTGCCTAATGTGTTGACAGTCATCGGTCGCCTGTTATTAGGAGTCTAGTAATATATCGTCGTTGGCATACCCCTATTCTGAGCGTTCAGTACCAACGGCTTAACGTGCCTTCCGAGACACCGATGTTCAGACTTCGGGTTGCTTCTGAAAAATTCTAATGGAAAACCCAAATAAAGGATGTTGAAGTTTGTATTCTACCAAAATCACGGTCAGGACATGTAAAGATGGAACTATGTAGGCATATGTATGTTTGTTAAGTTGGCATT
Source organism: Agrotis ipsilon (assembly GCA_028554685.1). Taxonomy (NCBI): domain Eukaryota; kingdom Metazoa; phylum Arthropoda; class Insecta; order Lepidoptera; family Noctuidae; genus Agrotis; species Agrotis ipsilon. The sequence continues at coordinate 6,393,066 of CM052984.1, read as the reverse complement.
ACGTAGTTTTGTGCTGTACAGAATTTCAATACTATTCAAATGTGTCCGTTATAAGTAGGTACAGTTATTCGCCAAATTGTAAATGAGAAGTGTCAGGCAGTTGAACTGCTAAAATATGACAAGGTTGAAATACCTTTACAAGACTAGAATATATTCAAAAAAAGTCTATTTTTACACACTGCGAAGCTTTACTTTTATAGGGAGGCACGCTTTTGCTACACAATTACAAAAACGAAGCATAATGATTTCCGCATGATTCCCGAAATAATTGTGCATGTGAGTTTCTTTATTTGTAAACGCACCCACGATACAGGAGTAATGAGGGATTTTCTTTTGATTGTTTCCCTAGTCGATGGATAGATGGCGCTGAACTTGGTATGCTACTGCAATGAACGGAACGTCGTCATTTTTTCATTTTTTTCACTTAATTGTAATTTTGAGATCTTAAAACGTAACGAACATGTCATGTCATTGTCAGTTACATCACATCACACCATTGGCATTTGGAAATACAAGGAAAAATAAAAAAAATATTCATTGACCAGTCTTTTTAATTTATGAGTTTTCCACGCCATAAAGAGAATGAGCCAAGAGAAAAAGAACAGAAGTCGGTGCCTCGTGGATTTGTGCAAAAATAAAGGCATAAATCTAGTAACGTAGTCAGTTCAACGCCATCTACAGAGTTCTTGGAAACTACTTTTTTTTTAATACTCGAAAAAGAAAACTTCTCATTACTGGAGTGGAGCAAAGCTTAAAAAAATCACGCACTGGCCGTTGGCTTTTGCAAGACTAGAGAAAGGTACGAGTTCATAACCGACTAAGCCACAGATTCTGAGCAGCAGTATAAATATATTGCTAAAAAAATATCTTGTTCCAGAAAATTTTGTACTAGCAGAAATACGGCGCGGGCGCTGACGTCTATAGGAGCCCTTTGCTAGGATCCAAAATCATGACATGCAGCGAGATGACGTAGTAACGTATCGTCACTGTCGCAACGTCAAGTAGTCTGCTGTCTGCAGTCGCCTACGCACTCATCTTCAGAAAATCGTTTTTTCACATGTTATCATCTAATCCATCAAATTGAACAAATACGTGAACACTTAAACTGCTTCCGAAAATGATTCCATCATTTACCGGCTTCTTAAAATACATCTCATTATGTAACAGCTTGGCATACAGCCGGGCGCCATATTTACAACTGACGTTAAAAAAAAACAAGATGGCCGAATGGCGGGAAGTTTATTACATCGTAAACTTCAATGTGTTTATGAATGCAAAATTATGCTTTATTGTCTGTTAAGCTTGAGATTGTATTTTTTCTTTGGCAAGATGTGTCTTAGATTTTTCTTGCTTTGTTTGTTGCCTTTGGGATTAGGTTGTCTTTCGTGTTTGGCTGTTGGCACCATTTAATAGCTGAATGAGGACTAGCAACCTTTCCATATGGCATAAGAAGGACACCGAGGATTTTAGTTAGTAAAAGTCTGATACTTCCTAGCTTCCTACCACCCCGCTTTGTGTGGTGGACTCATTTGATAATTATACCACGTAAAATAAGGCATAATGCAAACAAAATTGGTTCCTTTTTAACCCCCGACGGAAAAAGAGGGGTGTTATAAGTTTGACGTGTCTGTCTGTCTGTCTGTCTGTCTGTCTGTGTGTCTGTCTGTCTGTCTGTCTGTCTGTCTGTCTGTGGCATCATAGAGCCCGAACGGATGAAGCGATTTCAATTTAGTTTTTTTTTGTATGAAAGGTGACTTACCTGCGAGTGTTCTTAGACATGTTTGATGAAAATCGGTTGAGCCGTTTAGAAGTTATGGGGGTGAAAGTGGGGAAAGGTAACCGAGGGTCTGCAAATATACTCGAGTTGGGTATCAAATGAAAGCGTACTGAAAGGGAATATTGATGACTTAATCGGGAGTACTCTTAGCAACAAAAAAATTATATAAATATGTACCTATAAAAAGTATAAAATAAATTAAAAATTTAAAAAACCCCCGACACAAAAACCAAGTTCCCTTTAAAAAGTAAAAAATAATAAAAATACGTCGCGTTGGGGGACTGCAAAAAAACAGGAGATGATGAAATAAGGCATAATGCAAACAAAATTGGTTCCTTTTCTACTGACTTCTCGCCCGCCTTGAAAAAGAGCGTATCAAAGTTGCTAGGTCGTCAACGCTCAGAAGATTCCTCTGTTTAGTGTTACAGGCGTCTATTTACCGTTGGTATATGGACGGTAGGCTATGGTGACTGCTTTTCATCAGGTTGGTCGTATGCTTTTTGGCCATTTTCATCATCATCTGCCTGGCTTTTTCTCAACTAAGGGCGGCCGTACACGGACTGCTCGAGCAGTTAGCGGCTGAGCGAAATACACGGACCGCTCGAGCGGTCGGCGTCAACTGCTTGAGCTGTCGGTTGTTGACTGCTCGAGCTACGCTACCCAACTGCTCGGCCGCCCTAAGTTGAAGTCTGGATAAGACAGACTTTCGATCTTCCGACTTAACAGTAACGACTGTCAAAGATCAACAAATGACAGCTGCAATGCTTTCCGAGACACTGAGAAAACACGCTGTGATAGAATGATGGCAGCCTATCCAAGACCTTGGCAAGCGCTGCTGTTACTATCTATCAACGACGATATATTACTAGGCTCCGCATGCACGATTTAAGGAACAAAAACTATTCTGTCAACTCGCTTAGGTTCTACTTAAGCGAGGGGGGCGGGGTACTGCTTTTTGATTGGCTAACTCAAGGTCTGTTCTGTCTCAAGGTATGTTAACGGCTCACAGGAGTGGTCGAAATTAGACGGATATAAGACTTTTTTGCCTAATGTGTTGTTAGACATCGGTCGCCTGTTATTAGGAGTCTAGTAATATATCGTTGTTGCTATCTAGCTACGATTGATGATATATTTCAAAACTATAATCTTTCTACCTGTCAAAAAATCTGCAGTTTCTTGCACAGTTTTCTTCCTACGTTTCTTCGCTGATATTATCGCTCTTTCGCATCTACTAGTATGTGCTAACACGCGGTTACCGAATGTTAAAAGTACAAAAATACTCACATTTAGGATTAATGACTGCGTGGGCAGTGAAATATTTACGTTATTCATATTTTTTGTGGTATATCTCGTATCTCTTACACCAATATCTGTCTGGTTTATGATCTATGAGGGAAGCGTTACAATATTTAAGGGTGTTAATATAAATAAACAGGTTATCTGTCGGTACGGACAGAAAAATACGGATACCTACCAATCGTGCGGGTAAAATCTGTATAAAGAAACTGATAATATAATTTTTTTTGGACATCCACCACTGGCAAGTCGTGCAGGTCAACTGACCTGTGTATATGTTCCTGGCCAAATCCAATTTCAGGATAAACTAGTTTGGTCTAGGCTAAACTAGTTTTTTGCGAGCTCGCGATTTTCTGACGCCCTGACTCGGACAATTTAGGATAGAAGAAAAGTCAAGAAGTCAATTTAGGTCTTTCAGAGCCCGCTTCTCTTCTTCGGTTACTTTTTTTAAACCACCCAGAAGTAGAAGCTCCGCGAAGAAAGAAAAAGAAAAGAAAGAAAGAAAAAACATTTATTTGGCGCAAGGGGACCACGATAGACACACACATTCAAAAAAAAAGTAAATAAAAAAATAAGTACAGAAAAAACAAAAAAGTAATGTTAAAAAAAACCTATGTTAAACACAATAAAAAACAAAAGAGTTGTTATTACGAAGCGAGTCTCTGTCGACTTGTCGCTGTGAACGAAGAGCTAGTGGGCCAAAATAGTATGTCCTGAAATCGGGTTTGGCCGATAACATAATATGAGGTAACACGCTCAAGGAGATTTTCAACCGAAATCTTTTGCTACTAACATGGTTCTCAGGAGCGCTTTGATTCTACGCTAGTATTAACTGACCATAGCGATCCACGTACAAAACTTTCCTCAAACCATCGCCACTAGCCATTGGTCAATAAGTTCAATAAACTGAATAATTTGCACCTCCCAGTAAATTACGCTGGCCCGGATATTTTTTGGCAAATGTTTATTAGGAAATCACGATGTGGTTACAACTGTTTAGTGTCTTATATTCATCGTTTATCTAGCTTTTCCAGGGTGATTCGGTGACGTTTGATAGGGGAGAATGAAAGAGAAAGAAACGTGTTGCGCCGACCCCAAGTAAAATGGGATAAGGGCAGGAAGATGATGATGATCTAGCTTTTCCAGGGTGTGTTAGTTGGCCAGTCCAACCGGATGTAGCTGCATTTGACGTGGATAAAACTTATTTTCCTTTGTAAGACATGGGTTCGAATATACACATGGTCAATTCTATTATTTAGTTTTAAAACGGGATATTTACCATGTTTATTATTTGTTTTGAGTTTCCGATATTTCGGCACTTTTGCAAGCGCCATGATCACGGAAATCCGTGAATAATAGTTATAGTGACCATGTCAGTCTAAAAACTTATATGGTCAATTCTTTTATTTGTATCAAAGCAAATGTAAGGTATGTTATAGCCTGTTCCCTTCCTCTCTCAATATTACTGCTCTGCTCAATTCTTTGATTTGTTTTAAAACAACTGTAAGGTGTTTATAGCTTTTTCCCTTCCTCCCTTCTCTTATTGAGAAAAGGCCTGTTTTCCAATAGGATATCACCACTTCAAATAAAGCACAACAGTTCGTCACATCCTGTGATTACGCTATTTGTATCCTGTCCAAAATGTAACGGTAATGCCAATTGGAATAATTATTGCTGATTTTTACGCCTTATAGAGACTAGACGAAAATTTATGGTCATGCAAAACGTTGACCTGTCTGTGTTTACTGTAATTTTTAACTATGGAAAACTTACAGTTAAGGGGAATGCTCCAACCAGTCCGCGAAATTCAAAATTTCTTGCGTTTTTTTGTAATTTGCAGACCGTCGCTGGGTTTTATGTTAATTAAAATATTATTCACGGTTGCAGACAACCCTCCAAGTACATAAAACCCAAAAAAACAGATAAAGTCATTCCTAGGGTTTTATGAACTTGGAGGGTTGTATTGGTGATTTTGATGATTATAATTCTGTACCTTGGAACGTCTTACAATCGCGAATGATATTTTAATCAACAAAACCTAGCAATAGTCTGCGACTTGCAAAAAACGCAAGAAATTTTGAATTTCGCGGGCTGGTTGGAGCATTCACCTTAAACAAACTATATTAAAATTATTTAATATTTACGTATGACATTTTTAAGAGTAGGTATTGACGGTACGCTTAGCGCAATGGCTGAGTTATTCGACGCTCACAACAAATATTTGTATGATCTATTTACAAGTAGTTGTTCCGGGTCTGAGTGTTTGTGTATGTGAGTTTAAATGTTTGTAAATACACCCACGATACAGGAGACAGTCGTAATGTGCAACCAAATATAATCCTCAGCGTTTTAATATTTGTATAGATACAGCGGTCGGAAACTTTTTGGTAATCGCAAGGGCCACAAGGTGACTTAAACCAAGTTTCGGTGGGCTGCAACAAGGTGACAAAACCAAGTTACGGTGGGTTGCAATTTTTTATTAAAAGCGGAAAGAAATGACTTCTTTATTTATAAAAGAAAATCTTCGGTTCACAAAACAATAACGAGCCGTAGGAAGGGTGCTCGCAGGCCGTACTTTTCCGGCCTAAATGAGCGAGGTTGCAAGTAAAAGCTAGTACATCAAAACAAACCCTATAATAACCTAGTAGAATTGAAAGGACACACATTAACTAACCGTACCGTACTGTAGTGTCACTCAGCGATTCACCGCTCCCCTTTCTTGCCAGTCATCCGTTTTATTTGCGCTGAGCCCTGACCTGAATGGGCAGACAGTACTCTTAGTAGTATTCATTTATTAGTCTAGACTTTCTGAATCATCCTTAAGAGACATGAGGGAATCGCATAGGTATTTGATTGAAAAAAATCTTTATTGTAATTTACTCTATTTATTTATTTTTACGCCGTTTGGGGTTGAAACTATAGGGCCATGGGGTCCGAGTGCTCACAGTCTTCAGAGACCTTTCCAAAAGACTTGTTGACGCTTCCCGTGACCCAAGAGCTGGCTTTTACCTTGGTCAGAGGCTAAGCTTAGCCATTCAAAGAGACAACGCCGCCAGTCTCTTGGGCACTTTACCGGTTGACAGCGTTGAGGAGGAATTTTTCGATGCTTTGTAATATTTTAATTTAGTTTTTGGTTTATGTACAGTGTATTTTTTTTGTTTGTTAAATATTTAGGTATAATTAATTTATTTTTGTAGTTTAGAATTAATTTGCTCGTAATTTAATATTTCCGAAAACCAAAATTGACGATGATACATCAATTTTTATTTGGCAAATATCACAAACAAGTAGTTTTTATTTGCTTCTGACGACACAAGCTCTTACTATTGATGTTTTCAAAGGAAGAAGAAGAGCCAGAGGCTTGGATTATTGTTTTTTTTATAAAATTTAATAAATAAATTTTTCCACAACTATCACACAACGCCATCTAGTCCCAAACTAAGCAGAGCTTGTGTTATGGGTACTAGACAACTTATAAACATACTTATATATTTCTAAATACATAAATATTATAGATAAATTACACCCAGACACAGAACAAATGATCGTGCTCATCACACAAACATTTGTCCTGGGTGGGATTCGAACCCACGACCTCCGGCAAAGCAGTCAGGGTCACTAACCACTAGACCAACAGGCCAGTAAATGATGAATTTTAAGGGCGCTTCCTTACCGGGAGCAATCGCGTGTGATGCAACATTATAGATTCGACTTTGAGCATTACATTACAGTACTACCTCCCTGACTGACGAGCATTCGGGTACATGCGCATTGTGATGCTCGATTGTTCTCCCTTATCGAAAAAATGCTCGAATCTGTAACGTTACATTACGCCTCATGCTCGCGACTTAAATATTCGTCCAAATCGGTCTCGAGATACCTTTCAGTATTTTTCGATATTCCTCATAGTTTCGGATATAGCCACGCTCAGTTGAAAAATTAGTAACCCTGTATTTCGTTTTTAGATCCTGAATACATACACACATAGTTTTTCATCATCAGCCTATAATGTTCCCACTGTTGGGACACAGGCCTCCTCTCTGAGTGGGAGTGGGCCATAATCCACCACGCGGGCCCAGTGCGGATTGGTAGATGTCACATATCTTCGAATTTTATGGTTCTAGGACATGCCGGTTTCCTCACGATGTTTTCCTTCACCGTTTTGAGAGCAGTGGTGATGAAATAAATTACACAAAGTAATGCTCCTGCCGGGGTTCGAACCCACGACCTACAACTCGTAAGTCGGGACCGATACCACTGGGCCACCACTGCTTCACATAGTTTTTATCCCGATGTTACGTTCCCCAGTAGTAACATTAGAGGTTTAGCAGGCGAAGCCGTTGACAACAGCTATTAAGATATAAGTGCCCTCGTGTCAACGATAGGAAGAACCTAATATTTACCATGTCCAGCATATCGTGCTTCTACCACTCAACGTGAATCCGGGAGCCAGCTCAAAAACAACCGATCATTATCTATCTGTATCTGCGAGAAACCGGTCAACCGCTCCCCTAGCGATTATTTGCTGAGCAACCTTGACCTGAATAAACAGACAGATGTACTGTGTTAATTTGTTTGAAGACTGGATTAGATTGGAAGTTTTTTTTCATTATTTTTGGTTTGTAGATTTGTGTGGAGTTTTCATGGATAATATGGAAGCATTGAAAAAACCAAGGCATCTCTAGTGGGGTCGCGGGACCGGTAGCCATGAACCCAGAACTTAAATGGCTATCGAATGATCGCTAAGACAATAACTCAGTACAAGTCTGATAGCTCCCATCGCTGGGCCCATCCACGACCTGTGTGGATGGGCTCATTTGATGATTTTAACACGATGAAAATGGCATACATAGTATCTTTACACAATATTTTAAGACAGTTCGCGGAGTGGCTGAGCGATCGACCAAAAACTCAGTGCCGAAAATGGGGTATGCCAACGGTGCCCAGACACAGGGCGTGGACCCTCGAAGAGCGCAGAAATGTCCAGACCAGGACCACCATTGGCCAGTTCAGGGTGCAGTTAGAGTATAAATGCACAGATTAATAAAAGGCACTTGCTAGATACCCGTAACAACAAATATTTGTATGATCTGCAAGTACTTGTTCCGGGTCTGGGTATTTGGGAATGTGAGTTTCAATGTTTGTAAACACACCCACGATTAGTACTAGTCTGAGAGTTGTGTGTTAGGGCTCATTCGACGGGTCGTCGGACCGTCTCACTAGATAACCGTGGCTCTAGTACTACTGGGCCTGTTGAAGGATCACCGTGGATTTTAGTCAGTCAAGTCTGACAGTCCCTCCCGTCCCACCCCGGGCGGGAGGATTCATTTGATGATTTTACCACGAAAGGACTCATTTGATGGAAAAAAAACCACGAAATCACGCCGTGATATTATTTATAGTGAGTTTAGTACCCTTAGCACGAGTTTTCAGTATTTAAGACGTAAAGTAAACTGGAACTTCAATTTCAAATTGACAATTTTCAAGGAAAAAATTAGTTCCATCTTCGCACATCAGAGGCGCTGTTCCATTTTTCATACAAGAAACGCTGTAAATACTAGAAAGACTCTGTAAAGTTAAATAGTGAAAACTCGTGCTAGGGGTACTGAAGTCACGAGCCCCCATCGTCCATTGTCATTTGTCAGTATGCACAGATAATACAAAAGCTTACTTAGATTAAATCAACGACGATATATTACTAGACTCCTAATAACAGGCGACCGATGTCTGTCAACACATTAGGCAAAAAAGTCTTATATCCGTCTTATGTCGACCAATCCTGTGAGCCGTAAACATACCTTGAGACAGAACAGACCTTGAGCTAGCCAATCACAACGCAGTACCCCGTCCCCCTCGCTTACGTAGTACCTCAGCGAGTTGACAGAATAGTTTTTGTTCCTTAGATCGTGCATGCGGAGTCTAGTAATATATCGTCGTTGGATTAAATAGATATGCTATTTATTGATGCTTGAAACTAGCCTATTAAGCTACAGAAACAGCGGTGAAATCATCCCGAATCTGCACTATGTTTAGCAAACATACAAATATTCTGAAGATAGAATTACTGACTTACATTTCATTGTCGAGGGAACCTTGACCGCCATTGCCAGCTGAATTAGAGACACTAATCAATTGAACCGGTTTAATCAGGATTTGGGCGGTTCAGCCATTTGTGGAGTTTTTGTTTGTCATGCTTGAAGAGTTAGCTGTGTGGATGATTAATTGACGGAGTTGATATCAAAGGAGCGTTGTGAAAATAAAATAAGTGTGACGTTCCAAAAACGCATGGAGTTTTTAATTATGCGTTAGCAATCTATGTTTTGAATATTTATACTTATAGTAATCTGTGCTTATAGAGCCTTTTTTTACGTGGTAAAATCATCCAATGAATCCTACCACCCAGTGCAGGACGAGAGGGAATGTCAGATTTGTACTGACACGATGTCATACAATAGCACTTTATGTTCCGGGGCCGAAGTTACCTGATAAGATAATCCGTCGACCCCGGGCATTAATCCGTTAAGAACCTTAGTTATTTTTTTGAGAAAAAAGAAAGAAAAATTCAGCTACGAGTGGGACTTGAACTCGCGTCTTCTGGATAAGTACTCTAGACGCTTTTAGTTACGAGTCTGACAGTCCACCCAGAGTGGGTGCACTCGTTTGAAAATTTACTAAATAAAGGATTCATCATCATCAACTCTGCCATAGGACGTCCACTGCTGAACATAGGCCTCCCCTTTAGATCTCCACATGTACCGGTTGGAAGCGACCTGCATCCAGCGTCTTCCGGCGACCTTCATAAGGTCGTCTGTCCACCTTGTTGGTGGACGTCCTACGCTGCGCTTGCTAGTCCGTGGTCTCCACTCTAGCACTTTTCGACCCCATCTGCCAACGACGATATATTACTAGACTCCGCATGCACGATATAAGGAACAAAAACTATTCTGTTAACTTCCTGAGGTACTACGTAAGCGAGGGGACGGGGTACTGCGTTGTGATTGGCTAACTCAAGGTCTGTTCTGTCTCAAGGTATGCTTACGGCTCACAGGAGTGAGAGAAATAAGACGGATATAAGACTTTTTTGCCTAATGTGTTGACAGACATCGGTCGCCTGTTTTGGGAGTCTAGTAATATATCGTCGTTGCCATCGACCATCATCTCTGCGAGCAATAAAAGATATGTAAAGATAAATATACCTAAAAGAACATACCATTACACAGAGATAAATAAGATACAGGCCGTTACGTTTACTCCAAAAAATTCGGCATATAAACGGTGTAACCGAAATACATCGGCCTTGAAGGCTTACTAGCTGAAATAAAGGTGATAATTGGCTGAGACATGTATACTTGTACAGATCTCGGCCTTCGTTATGTACTTGTTTTTCATGAGAAGTTTGGTCAATCACGTGATTATTTTTTATTTTTATGTTATGGCAGAGAATGTGTTTAAAGCTGTTTAACTCCACCTTATTTAAACTTATATATATACAAATCTTCTCATTTAATTACTGCGTATAACAAATACATAATAATTTCTATGTTTCAACTTGATAATTTAACTTTATCTGTTGTGTCAGTATCATCATCATCAGCCTATAATGTTCCCACTGCTGGGACACAGGCCTCCTCTCTGTGAGAGGGAGTGGGCCATTATCCACCACGCGGGCCCGGTGTGGGTTGGTAGATGTCACATGTCTTCGAATTTGGTGGGTGGAACATGCCGGTTTCCCACGCGATGTTTTCCTTCACCGTTTTGAGAGCAGTGGTGATGAAATAAATTACACAAAGTAATGCGCCTGGCCGGATTCGAACCCACGACCTCGTATGTCGGGGTCGATACCACTGGGCCACCACTGCTCTCACTCGTATCTGTTGTGTATGTCTTTATTATTATTAAAAACATTCATTTATGCCTTCTAACCAGATGATGCAGGAACTTCCTAAGAGGTTACCGAGGTACTCGAACGCAAAGGTCAATTGAAGAACTATGAGACAGTCTGTTCCACCCAAAGCGGGAGGGTCATTTAATAATTTTAAGTAACCCAAAAGGCACATGCCCAAATCAGTATAAAAACCACAAAATCGCGGTTAATATATCAACAAAATCACTGTAAGCTAATAGCCGTAGAGGTTTACTCAAAATGATTGCTTACCGCCCACAAAAAAAATATTAGCATAGATAAACGTTAATAATGAAAAAGTTCCTTGTTACGGAAACTCCCTGAAAGCGCCTGAAAGCTTACTGAAATGGCCGGACTGCGTCAAGGTCCATTTTTATGGTCACGCGAGGTTCTAATACAATGGGTTTTTAATTAAGAATAAGTGCTTCAGAAAAGTTTTTCTTTTGTGTTGATATGGAAAAAAATAGTCGTTTGCTTTTTTGGAAATAATAAAAATAAATAAATATACCACAACTATCTCATAACGCCATCTAGTCCCAAGCTAAGCAGAGCTTGTGTTATGGGTACTAGACAACTGATAAACATACTTATATATTTCTAAATACATACATATTATAGATAAATTACACCCAGACACAGAACAAATGATCGTGCTCATCACACAAACATTTGTCCTGGGTGGGAATCGAACCCACGTCCTCCGGCATAGCAATCGGGTCACTAACCACTAGACCAACAGGCCAGTCAATTTTTTTAAACGTGCCTATTTGAAAAATCATCTTCTGAGTCTACCCAACTAATGTTGTCATGGCCTTCTGATCAAACTGGATGCAGTAGTCCTCCACCATGCAGTAACTGGGTAACACTGTTACAATGTCGGTTTTCCAAGTCATGGAGGGACAGATTTTAGTGGCATGGTTGGTATAGTGGTTCAAATTGACTATTGCGCTGTGTGCCGTGAGTTCGGTTCTCGTCCGAAATAATGGTATATTTTACAAATTGTTGTTCCGGGTCTGCGTGTTTGTGAATTATATGTTAATACTTGAATTGAGCCGTCTTTTGGGGGCATAGAGTACTATTTAAGCAATAATAACAATACTATTAAAGTTCCAAACGTAAAGGATTGATTAGATGTAGAAGCTACCGAAAAGCTGATCTCAGGAGAGGCACGTGATCTAAGATCCATATCTCCTAACTAGCGGCCCGTCCCGGCTTCGCATGGGTGAAGGACCCGGTCTAAAATTTGAGATTTAAACTATCCTATCTCTCAAGTTGGATGGAACTGCACATGGTGTGCGAATTTTATTATAATCGGTTAAGTGGTTTAGGAGTCCATTGAGGACAAACATTGTGACACGAGATTTATATATATTAAGATTACCCGAAAGTTTGAGACTGGTATACACATAGACAATTTTCCCTCCCAACAATTCAAGACAAATTATTTGGCAAAGTTCCATAACTCGGAGTAACACCTGGGGTTTTAAATTAATTACAATGTCGCCTTGATTGACGGGAATTGTCACGGACGGACATGCCCGCGGGTAGTTTGTGCGGGCATGTCTGTTGCCACAATACACTACACAGAATCAGAATCACCATCATCATCATCCACAGCCCGTCTTCACCCACTGCTGGGTATAGGCCTCTCCTTGTTTCTGCCAAGCTCCATGGTCTTGCGCCAGCCTCATCCAGGACACTCCCCCAATGGCAACAATGTCGTCTGCCCACAACGACGATATTACGAATATATCCGTCTTATTTCGACCACTCCTGTGAGCCGTAAACATACCTTGAGACAGAACAGACCTTGAGTTAGCCAATCACAACGCGGTACCCCGTCCTTCTCGCTTACGTAGTACCTCAGCGAGTTGACAGAGTAGTTTTTGTTCCTTAGATCGTGCATGCGGAGTCTAGTGATATATCTTTGTCGTCTGCCCATCTCGCCGCCGGACGACCAACACTTCTTGTTCCATTCCTTGGACGCCACTCTGTCACAGCTTTACTCCACCTGCCGTTACCAGTTTATTGTAAAGATATGTGAGACAATCAGATCACTCGGACAAGCGACGGGCAAGTCCTATAGTTGCACAGACCGGGTTAAGCCGTGCTTGCCGTGGTTGGTTTATGGATGGATCTGTCATAGCGAGTTTACTCCGTGCTTCGGAAAGCACGTAAAGCCGTTGGTCTCGACTGTCATTTGTATATCTTTGACTGTCGTTACGTTAGTCAGACGCTCTAAAAGTCTGACAATCAGTCTTACCTACAAAAAAATTATTTTTCCTACTTCTCCACTATTCTTTTCTGATTAATTTCGTTTCAGGATCCAAGACAGGTAAATTCATTCTCCGGGACACGTCGAGCTTCATTGTCTCGGCGCTTTTCTGGTGGTTGCCAGTGTTGATTCTGGCTTTCAGGAGTTGCAGTGGTTTGGGAATAGTGTGGTGGGTTTGTCCCAATAAGAGAAACCGGTCTTACCATGGTATCGTATCACCCAGTTACTTCGTTGTGGAGGTCCGGTAGGCAGTCGCTCCATATAAAATACTGATATTCAGCTGCATCTGGTTCGACTGGAAGCCGACCACAATATAGTTGGGAAAAGGCAGGCAGATTATGATAAGTGCACATGTACTAAAGTTACATAATTATTAATAAGTGTACGTGACCCACTCTTGTTAAAATGTTAAGTAGTGTCACTAGTGTCTGCCAAATTATATTTAGACGTCATTCTAAATTTTCTACGAGTATTTTAAGATAAAAGCTATTAAAGATATATTCTGAGAATTTCTTGATGGCAGTAGGCCGAATGTCTGACTCCCTGTCTGGGCTGAAGAATTATCAACATTTGCTTAACTATTTCTCATTGTATCGCTTGCACTGCGGATCTTATACCTACCTAGCTTTTTTTTCTTTTTTTTCGTGGTAAAATCATCAAATGAGTCCTCCCACCCCGGGCAGGGTGGGAGGGATGTCAGACTTGTACTGACTAAAATCCACGGTGTCTTTCAATAGCTCTTTATGTTCCGGGGTCACGGTAAAGAAATACAATAATGAGGGGGGATCTTATATCGAGCTCGATAAAAATATAGATTAAAATTTTCTGTGAAAATAAGGTTTAAAAAAATGTATCATTTTATGGGTAAACATTTTTGCGTAAACCGAAAATCAGCTGCGATCGGGACTCCAATCTCCAACCCGCGTCTTCTGGATAAGCTTCGATCGAGTGTGTTCATTATCAGCCTATAAAGTTTGCCACTTGCCACAGTTGGGCCATAATCCACCACGCGGGCCCAGTGCGGGAAGTAAACGAGTGTGCTGCGATGGCCGAATGTAAGGAGTACTTATTCTGAAGATACGGGGTCGAATCTCACTTGTAGCTGAATTTTTCTTTCATCAAAAATTTTACGAAAACGCGGCGCAGGTGTTATTGCCTAAAAAAAAAATCTGTCATCTTGTCTATTTTTTGATAAAATCCGTTTCTACGGTAACGAACACAGTAAAATCAACTTTAAAATAAGGTGACTAAAAGCTGAAAACATAGTCTCATGCCTTTACTCAATGATATTATAAGTAAAAAGGTGTAGATACGTTATACGCGCTCAGAAAGTGACACGCTCAAATGTGGTCAATTGACAAACCTTGACCAAATAGCTTTATTTTATTTTTATTTATTTATATCTTTTTCACTTGCGATGCCATCCTACTTTAGCGACTAATCGTGATGTAGTGTGCTATTGCAATATTTAGTTATTCATGTGTGCGTTAGTGTGCCGTTTTTAAGGATAGAATGTCGTATAGGTAACGTATCTATTCATTTATAATATCATTGCCTTTTCCTAAACTGTGAGCAAAAACTGCAGATGTAACCTCAGTGTGTGTTTCACCGTATCTCCGAAACAGCTGAACCGATTACAATGCGCCATCTTAATCGCATTATGTCATTGTCTACCCGTTTAGGTCATCTGTCACAATATTTATTTAACATGGATATTCAAGTATTATTTTTATTTGCTATTATAAGATAAATTAATACAATAGTCTTCAGAAAAATGGCGTGCTAACAATGTAAGTTTTAATGTAAATAAATGATAAATATTATGTGTGTTTATACATGTAAGTGTTATCTGCGATTCATAATAAATATACGTTATGAAATAATTTTGTAACTAACTGTATTTTTTTTAATAAACTGGTAATACACAAGCTAAGTTTGGTGCCTCGTGAGGGAGAGGACAGCGTCCTCCCTCCACCCCAGCCGCAGTGGTAGACACCAACGACGATATATTACTAGACTCCGCATGCACGATCTAAGGAACAAAAACTATTCTGTCAACTCGCTGAGGTACTACGTAAGCGAGGGGGACGGGGTACTGCATTGTGATTGGATAACTCAAGGTCTGTTCTGTCTCAAGGTATGTTTACGGCTCACAGGAGTGATCGAAATAAGACGGATATAAGATTTTTTTGCCTAATGAGTTGTCAGACATCGGTCGCCTGTTATTAGGAGTCTAGTAATATATCGTCGTTGGGTAGACACCCAAGGCGACGGACGGCCACCGTAGCCGCGGGCATCTTTATACCACTTGTGAATTGTAATATTTGTTCCCTAACATGCCAAATCGTTAGTGCTACCCAACCTACTCTCGATTGTAATAGCAAACCACGTGTACATTTTTCTGCCTGGCCACGACATATTTACTTACGACACGCGCCTTGAGACGACGCGTGACGGAGACAGATCAAAAAGAATTTGCGTAGAATTGACCATGCGATATCTTTCAATCGCACTTGGCACCCGTGGTCTACTCGATTCCAGGCCTGTGTTCCAGCGGGGACATAAAGATTTACTATACCATGCCATGAGTCATGTCAACTAGGTCATGTACCCAGATTAGCATATGCCTTGAAATAAAAGGAAAGTCCAGGTTTTTTCCAGATATTTAAAAAACTCCCTGTTTCATGTCACAAAACGTTTTGCCTTAGTTCTATAACTGACAGGACACACGCGTCTAGCTAGAGGCTTGACGCACAAGAGACAACACAACGTGACGCGCGTCCCCATAACGCATCGGTTGTGGCCCAGCCGTTTAAAAAATCGTTAGCGGCACCAAACTGACTTAATTGGTGTCGTAATAAGAACGTAGAACAAAATACTGTTTAGCTATGAGATACACGCGCGATGCGACATTTTTCAAAAACTACGCCCAAGACACCAGGGGGCCGATTCTCGGTTTTAGAGATGGTGTCGAACTCGACAAAAATTTTAATGACGTCATTTTTTCGACAAATTATAAAAGTTGATATGTCAAATTGGCCATTTATCGAAGGCTAATGTTAGAGTTCAGTAAAATTTGTCGAAAAAATGACGTCATTAAAATTTTTGTCGAGTTCGACACCATCTCTAAAACCGAGAATCGGCCCCCTGCTCTCATTGAAATATGGATTATTTCTATACAATGCCGAGTAATAGGCGACTCGCTGTCCGACCATGGATCATGCCCGTGTCGACGGTGCGTTGTGTACCACGCGCGCCTCAAAGGGTGTCAACATTATGTCGGGGCCCGCCTTTCGCCGGCCCGGTGTCGCGGGACTCACGAATTACTGTAACCCCGGAACGTAAAGGGCTATTTAAGGACACTGTAGATTTTAGTCAGTACGAGTCTTACAGTCCCTCCCGCTCTGCCCTGGGATCGAGGACTCATTGAATGACTTAAAAACGCTTAAAAAAAATATCATGTCACTAGTAACCGCAACGTTTCTAGTGACGCGCGCGACCTACGCGCGTCTAGTATACCGCATCGGTTGTGTTGTGGCCGGGCCATTTAACAAATCGTTAGTGGCACAAAAACTAACTCGATTGGAGTGCCGAACTCTGCCGAAGTGGAGTACGTACGACACGAGGTGACCTCGATTTGTACTGATAGTGGCCGCCGGACGATTAGTGTACTGGCGGACAGATATATTGGGCATATTTGTGATTGTTTTCTTTACAGAAAATAATATAATATTCCACAACTATCACACAACGTCATCTAGTCCCAAGCTAAGCAGAGCTTGTATTATGGTTACCAGACAACTGATAAAAATACTTATATATTTCTAAATACATACATATTATAGATAAATTACACCCAGACACGGAACAAAATGATCGTGCTCATCACACAAACATTTGTCCTGGGTGGGAATCAATAAGTATTTAACATGGAGTGACTGCCTGACGGACTTCCACAACCCAGTAACTAGGTAATACCATACCATGGTATGATGGTAAGACTGGTTGATCCTGTTCTCCTAGTACTTTCTGTTCAGATTCCAAATTGTGTTCTCGTTTTCTGTAGTTATGTGCTGGATTTTTTTTATTTAATAGCTCTGCTATGCGTGCGGATAAAAGAAATGGGGTGGTCGCGACTCGTGTCGCGAGTTCAATTCCGCGCGGTAAAATATTTAGAAGACAGTGGCAAACATTAAACGAAATATGTAGATTTAAATAGATTTCAACTTTATGTCCTATTGCTTATAGTTGAAAATCTATTAAAGACTACAGAGCATCTTCGTTTACCGTTTTCCACCACTCTTACTCTCAGGACTTCTCCTGTATTTGTTATGTGAATACCAAACAGCTGTTACATGTTTTCATGTTTTGAATAAACAAACTATCAAAATAAAGAAATCTAGCGCTTATTTTTAGCGAAATAGCTATAAACAAAACCGATTCTTGAAATATGAATGTGTTTTAAAATGCCTCACAGTTTCATTTATGATAAATTATTTTATACTAGCGGCCCGTCCCGGCTTCGCACGGGTGGAGGACCCGGTCTAAAACCCGGTCCCGATGGTTACAAACACAACAAAAAAAATAATTATCCGAATCGGTCAAGCCGTTTTCATGTTATGTCGTGACAACGGAAAACGGGTTTCATTTTTATTTAAATAGATAAGTTTATTTTTTAATTTACTTATTAAAGAAAATAAAGAGTTTAAGGCGTTTATTTAGCACAAGCGAAGACTGAATACAAATAAAAAAAATATTACAAGGGGGCAAGGGCGTGTAGTAAGTAATACATCACGTGTAGATATTTATTTTAAATTTAGATGAGACTTATACCTGTATTTTATACAAAAGGTAAATATTTATTAAAAAAAAAATGTAGCTACTGAAAAATAAACGTGATATAGAGGGAGAGGGAGGGTAGTCTTAAAACCTTGCCGTTTATCACCAAGAGGCCCTTGCCTCTTAAAAATACTAAAAATCATTACGTGATTAATGGACGGCCCTAAATAATACATCTATTTCTTTTGGGGTTACATTGACGATGGGTAGCCAAACCTGTCTATCGTGCTACTACTGCAGCATCATATTGTATTCATTTAAGATTCAAGAAGTATTTAATTGGTAGATCGCATAGGGTTTCGTTAGTAAACAGTAGATCTTATGTGTAATCAACAACGACGATATATTACTAGACTCCTAATAACAGGCGACTGATGTTTGTCAACACATTAGGCAAAAAAGTCTTATATCCGTTATATTTCGAGCACTCCTGTGAGCCGTAAACATACCTTGAGACAGAACAGACCTTGAGTTAGCCAATCACAACGCAGTAATCCGTCCCCCTCGCTTACGTAGTACCTCAGCGAGTTGACATAATAGTTTTTGTTCCTTAGATCGTGCATGCGGAGTCTAGTAATATATCGTCGTTGGTAATCAAGTTGGTCACCCCTGATATAGACGATGATAAGTCACAGTATGTTATAAAGACAGCCATAATAAAAATGGCCTTGGATGTGAAATTATGGGTCACCCAAATCGAAATAATAGACTTGCGTCTCGGGACTATAAATCATTGATGTTAAGAGTATTATTAATAATTATATACGGATTTACGACCGTTTTATGGCAAAGGCGTGGTGAGGAAAATATGGTGGTTTAGCTAGGTAATTTGCTTTTAATTTATTCTTATTTGTGCGTTAATGTGATAAAAACAAGGCAGATGTACCGGTATGTTATTGTGCGCACAGCTAAGGAGTGGAATTCCCTCCCGTCTGTATTTCTCGACAGCTATAACCTTAGGGTCTTCAAAGCAAGAGTGAATATGTAACTTCTAGTCAAGCGTGCTTCACCGTCGACCACATCTTCGCTTAGGTATCATCAACGTGAAAATCATCAACGTGAATATCATTAAAGAAAAAGAGGTGGTGTCTGGCAACACCAGGAGATTTATAACATTAAGGTAAACAAGCATACGGCCCGCCTGATAATCTGTGGTTCGTTACAGTAGTCTGTGGTTGTCTGCAACACCAGAGGTGTCGCCCGGGTTGCGGGATGTCTCATCAGGGACCTGTGACCGTAGAACGTAAAGATCTATTGAAGGAATACCGTGGATTTTAATCAGAACAAGTCTGACAGTCCCTCCCGTCTCAGATTCATTAGATGATTTTACCACGTAAATGAAGAATTATAGCCCGTGTGTTTATACGCGTTTTTTATGTTCTGTAGTTCGTTTGTTTCATTTGTTTGTTCATTTTGCAGTCTGTTTGTTTGTATTTTAATGCGGATTTACGATTAACCTATAACGAAGTAATTATAAGGAAAACATGGTTACTTTATATCAAGATAATTTACTTTTAATTTATTCTTATTTGTGCATTGGTAAGGTAATTATGAAAATTCCTTGGTTTAATTATTTTCAATTTATTTATGCAGTAACCTGCCCTATTCCAAAATGTCCTTCTGCGAATCCATTCAATCCGGACGATTTTTATCAGTATATTTTTAGTAACAGCTTATTCTGTAAATCTGTACTAAATAAATATAATATCAAGCAGAGGCAAACACTTCAAAATTAACAAGAAAAAAAAAAGACATTTATTTATCAACCTCTTTACTGGCTCACTTATTTTGTCCCCAATTGTACAAGTTTACGTTGATTATATTTGTATGAATCACACCATGTATTGTTCTCCGTACATTATTGTTTATGTATGATTGTATTTACATTGTTTTCCTTAACTTATGTGTCAATTGGGTGGCTTAATATTTTAGTTCAATTATTCGCTATGTGCGAAGTCAGCCATATTTTTTTTTGGTAAAATCATCAAATGAATCCTCCCACCCCGGCTAAAATCCACGTTGTCCTTCAGTAGCCCTTTCCGGGGTTGCGGGGTCACGGTGATGGAATGAGTCCCGCGACCGCGAAGTCGGCCTAGGAACGTAAACGGCTATTAAAGGACACCGTTTATTTTAGTCAATACAAGTCTGACAGTTCCTCCTGTCCTGCCCTGGGTGGGTGGACTTGTTTATAAAAAAAAACTGTGTTTCATAAAAGTATTGGCAAAATGCATGTATGTAAGGCCCTAAGAAGCCTGATATACTTACTGAAAGAATCAAGGTATTTTGAAATATTTATAATAGAAATATATATTTATTTTTGCAAGTGGTCGAAACGTCGCCTTACTACCGTCAGGAGAGGTAAAAGGGTATTAACAACACTTTTACAGGTCGTTTTTACAAACTAGATGAGGCCGGTGTTTCGTACCTGACTACTCTGAGAAGAAACATCCGAAACAAACTCAGAGGTCACAGTCTCTTTTAAAGTCCAGACATTGTTTTGCGTATGACCATAATATGAGGGCAATGCGGATGTCTGAGATGGTCGTTTGAAGAAAGAACCACATATATTTGAGTGGACCTGTCCAGTCAGTGCAAGCATTTTTCGGTTATCGTGTAGCTCGACTCAGAACTCAACAGATTTTATCCTACATAGGCCTAAGAGGCACTTAAAACTCCACGGCAAATGAAAATGGAAAATTTCCTCTTTACACCGTAGAAACAATAATTCCATGTTGGTACCGCCAGGCCCACACCACGCCTTTATTAGTTAGTGTCACGAATCTATCAATATTAATATTAATCTATGGTCTATATCCATCGGATTGTAATCTCTTTGGAACACGAATATTGTAGAAGTCAAGGACTATTCTATATTGTCTATGGCTGTAGAGCCCTTGAAAGACCGCGCCGCGATTTAAGTCCTGCGAGAAATTCGTAAGTCTCTCTTTAAAAACACTGCCGGCATTTTAGACAGATCATAATGTTAGGACTTATAAGTTGTCTCATCTACCGGCGTTATACCAAAATCTCTTACACAAAGTCTAAACACACTACACATGCCTTCACACACACTATACATGCTTCAAAAAGCCACAGTACTCAGCACCTGTCATCGCAAGTACCTGACTTCCTCTACAGTTCAATCCACTTTCTCAATTTAAATGCCCCCTTACATTTATCCTTGGCTCCGGCCCGCGTGTCTTTTCTTCTCTCGAAAGAGAAGAAAAGCAAAGAACAACATAATAATTATTATGGTGTGGACTGTATTGGTTTATATTTCCCTGTCTTCGATAGCTCAGTTGTTTGGGACGAGGGATTTCTTCTAATTAAAGACACTTTTACTATTTACACTGTTTAATTACTACACGAAACGAATCACTTGACTTACTAATCTATTTATAGAACAACAACAATAAAGGAACGCGTGGGACTCACAGACTTAAACACTAGGAAACCTTAAAACTAACACGAATACTTATTATCATTCAAACATTACTGGAACAAACAATCAACTGTAACTGTGGACTAGGTCCGTTCTACTTAAGTGTAAAAACGCCATACCGCGAGTTGTGGGAGGACGTGTTTGTAGAACTTGTGTTTGGCCAATCACAGGCCCGGAGATCGCGTTTTTCTCTACTTACTTTGATCAGACAAGTCTCGACCTGTCGGAGGCTCCGCCCACAATCGGCGATATGGCGTTTCGTAACCATATTTGGTTACGACTTGTGCCGACATGAATGCTACCTTATAAGGTAATGAACTGATCCTTTTACAATCTATTTTTACTTTCTCGCCTTGTGCGAGCCTAACAGTTCTTTATTGGCATTTTGCTTGTACATAATACAATAACAGCTCTTTATTTACCTATTGCTTATACTAATAGTTCTTTATTTGCCTATTACTCATACATAGTAACACTAACAGTTGTTTATTTACATAGTGCTTATGCCTAATACATGGTTAACGCTCGTCGTCTGTAACATCTCTCCCCCCGGCGCAGCCTGCGTAGCCTCTTCTTCTTGGTGCAGCACGACGATCTTGCTGACGGGACGTTTGAAGATGCCGGTCCTCGTTCGCACGTCGACCACCCTGATGCCGCCGTCGGGTCCCGGGAAGATCTTCGTGACGACTCCCATAGGCCACACGTTCCGTGGCAGCGTGCTGTCGACGACGATCACGACGTCGCCGATCTTCAGCGGCCGTTGATTGCTCTGCGGCTCGCCGCGGGGTACCAGTGTAGGGAGGTACTCCCGCAGCCAGCGTCGCCAGAAGTGGTCGGCGAGGGCCTGGCTGGCCCGCCAAGCACGTCGGTCGGCCTCATCACAAGGCCCGGTTGAGGGTAGGCCCATGGAGGACCCCAACAGGAAGTGGTTGGGGGTGAGGGCCTCTGGATCGGTCGGACTCACGCTGACATGAGTCAAGGGGCGCGCGTTGATGGCGAACTCCGCCTCAGTGAGCAGAGTCAGCAGCACCTCTTCTGCAGGTGCCCTTTCGCGCAGTGTCGCAGCGAGAGCAGTCTTCACGGAGCGCACCAGTCGCTCCCATGCACCGCCTTGGTTAGGTGCACCAGGCGGGATGAACCGCCACTCCATCCTGTGCAGCAGTCCTTCTTCTCGGAGAGCCGGCGCCCATTCTTCGTACGCCGCTCGTAGCTCCAGGTCGGCTCCCCTGAAGTTGGTTCCGTTGTCCGAATACATTAGCCGCGGCCAGCCGCGGCGCGCAGCCATTCTCCTCAGCGCCATGATTGCTGAGTCTGTGGACAGGGATGTAACAAGCTCGAGATGCACGGCGCGGGAGGTGAGGCACGTAAACAGTGCGCCCCACCGCTTTTCTCGGCGCCGGCCCACTTTCACCATCATGGGTCCGAAGTAGTCCACACCGCAGTTGGTGAACGGGCGGTGAAAGGGATCCAGACGGGCGCGTGGCAGGTCCCCCGTGGCCGGTGGCTGCGGCGTCGCTCGCAGCTTGCGGCAGTATGCGCAGGCCTTCTCGATGGCCCGCACCGTGGGCCGCAGGTGGATGATCCAGTAGCGCTGCCGTAGGTCGTTCGTGACTCGTTCCCTGTTGGCATGACCAGCGGCGCAATGCTCGCGCATCACTATTAGCTTACTTACCTGATGTCGACCGTCTAAAATGATCGGTCGCTTGGCCTCCACGGGCGCGTTTGAGGCTTCAATTCGTCCTCGCACGCGCAACAGGCCGTCTTCTATGATCGGGTCCAGTCTGTACAGACGGCTCGCCCGGGTGATGGGGCGGGCAGACCGGAGCTTCTCTATTTCTTCGGTGAAGCTGTCCTGCTGGGCTCTTTGCAGGATCTCCTTTTCGGCGCGTTCTATGTGCCGATGTTCCAGTTGAGTAGAGACGCGGCGGCACGCGTCTATGAAGGCCAGCACGCGCGCAGCAGCGCGCACCAGCGTCTCGTACTTCGAGAAGCGGGCAGGATCGGGCAGCCAGCTGTCTCGTTCCAGGTCCGGCGCGGTGTGCAGGACCTCTTCTTGCGTTTCTTCTTGTGCGGTCTTCCCAGGCCAGTCTTCTTCCGGCAGGTGCAGGAAACCTGGTCCGCGAAACCAACGATCGGTCGCGCTGATCGGTGTGTCGGTGAGTCGGGTGGCGTCATCCGCCACGTTGTGCTCCGTAGGTAGCCAGCGCCATTCTTCCTTACTTGTGAGCTCGGCGATTTCGCCCAGTCGATGCGCGACGAACGGTGTGTACCTCTTCATGTCGTGGTGGATCCAGTGGACCACCGTTGAGGAGTCCGTCCAGTATATCGTCCTGTCGATCTCGAGGCGGTGCTCCTTCCTTATGGTGTCGGCGAGTCGGGCCCCTATCACCGCTGCCTGCAGCTCCAGACGTGGTATCGTTTGGGCTCGCCGCGGTGCCACTTTCGCCTTGGCCGCGACCAACACGACGTCGACGCTGTCGTCTTCGTTCTCCGTTCTCCAGTAGGCCACCGTCGCGTACGCCTGCTCGCTGGCGTCGCACAACACATGTAGCTCGATGCGCTTCGGTTTGCCTCTGAGGTAGCACCTGGGTAGTCGCAGTTGATTCACCTCCTGCAGTTGACCCAGCCATGATGCGAAGAGCTCGTTTTCTTCCTCCGGTATGGGCGTGTCCCACGTCGTTTGCAGTCGCCACAGGCTCTGGAGTACTATCTTCGCTCGCACTGTAAAATGACTCAGAAGGCCCAACGGGTCGTAGATCGACATTACGGCGCTCAATGCCTCCCTCTTGGTGGGTGCGCGGAGCCTTTCTCTCACCTCATGCGGCACTCGGTTCATGGACGTATTGAATCCGAGTTCGTCTCGTTCCGCGTTCCAGAACAACCCGAGGATCTTGCTGTCGGGCTGCTCCCCTCCCAGCTGTGTCGGGGCGGTGGCGTGGAGTGTCTGGGGCACGTCGCGCAGGACCGTCGTGTCGCTGGAGCTCCAGCCTCGCAGCGTGAAGCCTGCGGCCGCGTGCACCTGTCTTGTTTCTTCTACGGCCTTCCACGCCTCCTCCGGATCGCTGTAACTCACCACCAGATCGTCCATGTAATGACCCTTTGTAATGGCCTCGAGGGCCCTGGGATACTCACTGCCGTGAAGTTCCGCGTTGTAGTTCCGGACGTAGTGAGCCATGTACGGAGAACTTGCTGCTCCGAAAATCATACTTGTCATCTTGTAGTGGCGCGGAGGTGACGTCCTGTCCTGTCCTCTCCACAGGAACTGCTGCGCTGGTTGGTCCTCCCGTCGTATCTTTACCCGCAGGAACATCTCCTGTATGTCCGCGGTGACTGCCACTGCCCGCTCTCTGAACCGGAAGACTATTCCCGGCAGGGACAGCAGCAGGTCCGGACCCTCCAGCAGTTCGTCGTTGAGGCACCTTCCGTGACTTGTCGCCGCTGCGTCGAAGACCAGTCGTTGCTTCCCCGGCTTGTTTGGATTCTGCACAGCAAAATGGGGTAAGTACCAACACACTTTACTTTCCTTCTCCGTCCCGTCGCACGGCACGGCGTATCCTTTTTCTAGCAAGTTGTTCACTTGCGTGGCGTACTGCATCGCGAAGTCCGGTGACGCATCCATCTTCTCTTCAATCTTTCTAAGTCTCCTGAGCGCGGCTCCATAGCTGGGCGGCATGACCACGTCGTCTGTCCGCCACGGCAGTCCCACTTCGTAGCCCTCGTCGATCTTCCTTATCGTCTTCTGCACGATGTCCGCCGCTCTCTGGTCTGCCTCGTTGACTCGGGGCTTCCTGGCGACGCCTAGGGCTTCGATTCTGAAGTGCGCTTCGACTAGATCGTGGAGTTGTTCGTCTCTTCTCCCGGTCTCGGTGACGTGCAGTACGTC
The DNA here is from genome assembly GCA_028554685.1 of Agrotis ipsilon. Taxonomy (NCBI): domain Eukaryota; kingdom Metazoa; phylum Arthropoda; class Insecta; order Lepidoptera; family Noctuidae; genus Agrotis; species Agrotis ipsilon. The sequence continues at coordinate 6,367,651 of CM052984.1, read as the reverse complement.
TTCTTCGTCTGCGACGATACTTCGTGGCGCTGTTCCGTGCACCACCCATCCCAGTGTAGTTCTCGATGCGGCCGGTTGGTTGGGGCCGCCGACTCGGAGTTCCCTGGTCACTATGTACTCCCAGTGGTCTGTGCCCACCAAGAGTCCGGGGCGGGCCTGCCCATAACACACTTCTTCTTTCGGCAGGTCTCGCAGGTGCTCGTGATCCAGCAGGGTGTCCGGGATAGACTGTTGATGTAGCCTCAAGTCCTTGATGGTTCTTGCTCGAAGCTCGTGCGACTGGCCGTCATTCCGGATGCTTCTGACTTGCACCCGTACCGCTTTGCTTTCTTGTTCTTCTGAAGACATGTTCACGCCGCGTATGCGTAGCGGGCGTGAGGTGCCTTCCGCTCCTATGCTGGTCGCCAGGTCTTCGTCGATGAGGGTGACGGTTGCTCCTTCATCGAACAACGCGTACGTCTTGACCTCCCCCCGTGACCCGGTGACTATGATGGGGCACATCTTCAGCAGTACTTTCTTCGGGCCGGCGGCGGACTTGGTCGCCACCGACAGCACTGCCTCCTCCTTGTTGGGCTCTGCGGTAGATTTCGCGGTCGTCGCCTCTTCCTTGTTGGCCGCCCTCTCTTGGTGGAGGGAGGCGTGGTGGGGCCGGCGGCATTGATTCACGCCGCACGACCTGGCCTTGCAGTTCAGTCGCCTGTGCTTCTTCTCAGCGCATCGGAAACATATTCCGTTGGCCTTCAGGTACTCCCACCGCTGGTCAACACTCATGCTCTTGTACTTGGGACACTTCGTTAACACGTGATCTAGATTGCAGTTGGGGCACTGACCTTTATCATCCTGATTCTCGACGGCTGTGTAGACGGGGCTGGCCTTCTTCTTGGTCGTGATGGGCTGCCTGGTTTCTTTCTTCTGGCTGGCGGGCGCGGCGTTGGTGGGCGGGGCGTACATGTAGCGCAATGCCCGGTCCGCTTCCCGCATCAGAAAACGAGACAGCATGACTATCTCCGGCTCCGTAGTGTCGTCGTTTTCGTAGGCAAAGTCACACCATCTTGCCCGTATGTGCGGGCTCAATTTTTCTAGTACCTCCCGTGTCAGCATTGGGTTGTAAAGGTATCCCCTTCGGTCGACCGCCTTTATCACGCTTACCGTATTCTGTACCTTGATGGCGAAGCTGTTTAGGTCCGCGGCTGATGCAGTGGGCTTCGTCATCCTTTTTAGTTCGTCAATAGCGCGATCGATTAATACTTCTGGTCGGCCGAAACACTGTTCGAGTGTCTTCATGATGACCTCTGGATCGGTAGCGGTGTGTAGTAGGGCGGACACTGCCTCTCTTGCCTCTCCTTTGAGGCAGCTCCTTAAACGTTGTATGTTTTCAGCAGGCGATATGTTATACATATTGGTGGTGTCCTTCACGGCCGCTTTAAATGGTAGCCACTCGTTGACACCACCGGAGAACACCGGTAGATCCGTATGCCGTAGCCGGGGTCTTGCCATCCTTTCTAAGGTCGCTGCCAAGTTGTCGATGCTGTTCCTGTGCTTCGTCGGTGTCGGCGACCTTCCCCGTGGCATGTCGAATTTAATGTGTCTTGGGTCCTCCGGGGGGGCTCCCGTGCCCCCCTCCCCCCGTGCTCTGAGGGGGTTCGTTTGCAGCCATTCGTCCACTCGGCTGTGGTGGCCTTCCTCCTGGGGTGCCAGAGGCTCGTCCCGCAGGCTCTCCTGTTCGTCTTGTATGACGGATACTTCGGCGGCTAGCCTCTTCTTGACTAGGTCTGCTTCTAGTTCAAGTGACTTCTTCTGTAGGGCTGCTAGCTTTTCTGCAGCCTCTAATTCCGCTAGCCTTATGCGCGTTACCATGCTGTTTGTTGACCTCTGTGACCTTTGTGACCTCTCTGACCTTGCGGGTGACCTCCTCCTTGGTCCATGGTCTTCGCTGAGTAGAAGACCCGATGATGGTCCCGCTGTGGCCGTGTCCACCGTCGTAAGGGGCGCGGTATTTAGTCGTGAAATAGTTGTACTTTGTTCACCTGTGACAGCTGGTGACGCAGGTGGGTCTAGTGAGATCCTCCGTAGTCTCTCTCTTCGGATCCGTTCCGCTTCCAGTCGAACCGCTTCTCTCTGCTCCTCTGCCCTCTTCTGCAGGGCCCGCCTCTGGTCCTCTGCCTCTGCAGCATCACCTTGGCTACGGGTGATCACCATCTTCCTGACTGATGGCCAACTGCACAGACACTAAGCGGGGAGCGCGACACACGACAGTTCGTATCCGGTTTGGACTTGTCCAGATCCGTACGGCACACTTCGACACTTGTTTACTATCGCGACTAGCCCTATTTACCGCGACGGCACTATGTACTTACGACGAACGACGACGCGGCGCGCGCTATATTGCAGCGCGCGCTTATATACGACGCGCACTATTTATTTAACGCGACGGTCACTTCGCGAACTTACTTTATTTCGTTACGCGGTCACTAAACTATTTATTTACAACGATTAGAACGGTATATACTTATTAACGCGCACTTTACACTTGTTAGTTTCACTGTGAGTCCCACGGTTCTGCCGGTCACTTCAACGCGCACTATTATCGCGATATTCGACGCACAGAACACCACTTTGCCCCTTTATTATAACACTTTATTCACACGGTACAGTTATACAACAGTCAGTCAGTTATTATTGTTCAGTACTTACAGTTTTATCCGGTCGAGTAGGACCAAATATTATGGTGTGGACTGTATTGGTTTATATTTCCCTGTCTTCGATAGCTCAGTTGTTTGGGACGAGGGATTTCTTCTAATTAAAGACACTTTTACTATTTACACTGTTTAATTACTACACGAAACGAATCACTTGACTTACTAATCTATTTATAGAACAACAACAATAAAGGAACGCGTGGGACTCACAGACTTAAACACTAGGAAACCTTAAAACTAACACGAATACTTATTATCATTCAAACATTACTGGAACAAACAATCAACTGTAACTGTGGACTAGGTCCGTTCTACTTAAGTGTAAAAACGCCATACCGCGAGTTGTGGGAGGACGTGTTTGTAGAACTTGTGTTTGGCCAATCACAGGCCCGGAGATCGCGTTTTTCTCTACTTACTTTGATCAGACAAGTCTCGACCTGTCGGAGGCTCCGCCCACAATCGGCGATATGGCGTTTCGTAACCATATTTGGTTACGACTTGTGCCGACATGAATGCTACCTTATAAGGTAATGAACTGATCCTTTTACAATCTATTTTTACTTTCTCGCCTTGTGCGAGCCTAACAGTTCTTTATTGGCATTTTGCTTGTACATAATACAATAACAGCTCTTTATTTACCTATTGCTTATACTAATAGTTCTTTATTTGCCTATTACTCATACATAGTAACACTAACAGTTGTTTATTTACATAGTGCTTATGCCTAATACATGGTTAACGCTCGTCGTCTGTAACAATAATAATGTTAGGATTAGGACATCATTTGGCGTTTGCCTACAAAATAAATACCCCTTAAAATGTTACCACAATATCACAACGGGAGGGCCGTTGTGATATTTCATGATTTTTATGGACTCCTACACCCTTTCGAGCCCATCGTGAACAGCTCCAAAGATGTTTAATAAAATAACAAATTCAATAACCACAATCTCTCCTTGTTACAGACCAGCCGAAAATGAAATCACCGATGCAGAACAAGACTTCTCCAAACTCATCATCCAGCCATATTCTTACCCCAAACTCCCCATCCTGACCAGAACCCGACGGCAAGCATCCGAAAACGCTTCCGTTGCCGCACCAGAAACCCCAGTTGTCGCAGACCAAGCGAATGATACTGCAGTGGAAGCCAACGCTACTGATTCCAGCCTAGGGCCCAAAATTCCTCGTCCCCCTGTTGGACCTATCAAGTTAATGGGTTTAAGGGTTGAAGAATCGGATAAGGAGCCTAAAATAGTTGATGAGTTGATTACAAGTGTGTTAAGGGAGACTCACATCTATCTGAGATTGTTTGGAGAGAATTTTACCAATGGAACGACTATTGCTTTCACTCATACGCCTGATCAGTATGGAAAAGTTTGTGATCATTTGCTTACGGGGGAGTATAATGTGAGTATTTTTTTCTGTTTTTGTTTTTATTCATCTAGTGCAAGATTAATAAAGTAGCAGACTCTTTGGCCCGTATCACAAAAAGTTTAGGCCCGTATTACAGAAAGCATAACTTAAAACTAGATTCAGGACATTTGATTGGTTGAAAGTTGATTTAAGTAACGCCTTCCGGGTTAAGCAGCACTTGCTGAGGTTGGTCTGTGGGTGACCATCTGTCATAGCGAGTTTCCTCCGTATCTCGGAAAGCACGTTAAGCCGTTCGTCCTGACTGTCAGTTGTAGATCTTCGACAATCTTTATTCACAGTCAGAAACTCTGAAGTGTAACAACCAGTCTTACCATGGGGTATCGTATTACCCAGTTACTGGATTGTGGAGGTCTAATAGACAGTCGCTCCATGTAAAATACTGATATTCTTACGTATTTTACTTTAATTTTCATTGGCCTACTAAGGTTTACTCTTAAAAATCAAAATCAAACTTGGCACACACAGGCATTTTTGAATTGTCAAAAAGACATAAAAATAAAACTAGTACAAAATAGTCATGGTGCTACAGTCCCAGTCACAAGACATAAAAACTGTGAAAGTACCGTAGGTGCTCATTCCAAAGCGTAGATCTCTATGGAAAAGAATGAACAAGAAACTCCGTGGACTCTTTTTCAATAGCCAAAATCATTACAAAACTTTTGTTACATCATTTATCATCAGATGGTACATTATGTGAGAACGATGTGGCATGTTATTAGTGTCCATGGTAAATATAAAAAGACAATTCAAAAATAAAGTTATTAATAATTAGAATAGACCGTGACAGCCAAGAGAATGCATCCTTTAGAATTTTACGAAATGCAATTTTGCAACGTTGGTTGACCATAATGAAAACTACAGCACGTAGATAAAGTTTTGTGGCTCTGAACACAGTGCTACTAACAGGCAATTACTTAGACAACAGACAGTCATAACGAAACTACTGCTAATTCACTTGACAATATTAGTTATCGTTAGTTTGTACTACGTACATTTTGTATTGACACAAAGGAACTTTTTTTTACGAGGTAAAATCATCAAATGAATCCTCCCACCCCTTACTGTCAGACTTGTACTGACTAAAATCCACGGTGTCTTTCAAGCCCTTTATGTTCCGGGGTCACGGTAATAATAATAATAATTTATTTGAACAGTAAAGTGACACAGTTACATAAAAGCTCTGCCTCCCGAACTAGGTAGTTAGCCTGTATCTCAGGAGACAGTTCCCTTCCTTATTACATAAGTCAGTTCGTTTACATTCTAGTTAATTTCTTTGTAAAATTTAAATTTAAATAAATAAACAGAGGAAAATGTTAAAAACACGCGACATTAGAATTAGGTGAGAAGAAAAAAAAATGAAATAAGTCCCGCGACCACACAAAGGAACTTGGGTTAATATTCGAAATTCTATGTCTCGAAAACAATGGATAGCTTAGCAACCTCATAGCGTTTTTAATTGTGGTCGTTTACCCAAATTTGAATGGTTCTAGGTCAAAATCGAGTCGATTTTGACCGTATTCGGATAATCTGTTCCAGTTTCATGGTTCAATTTCGTTAAAACCACTCGCGTGTATAGACACATTTTTTTACTTGGTAAAATCATCAAGTAAGTCCTTCCAGACAAGGCAGGACGTGAGGGACTGTCAGACTCGTTCTGAATAAAATCCACAATGTTCCTTCAATAACTGTGAATCCTGGAACGTTAAGGACGTGTCAGAGCCACGGGTGGCCACGGCTGCCTATTCAGACAGTTCCGCATCTACACGCAAAGCCCTTGTACTCGTATTAATGTCATCATCATCATCCTATAATGTTCCCACTGCTGGGACACAGGCCCTTAGAGAGGAAGTGGGCCATAATCCACCACGCGGGCCCAGTGCGGATTAGTAGATGTCACATATCTTTGAATTTTTGGTTCTAGGACATGCCGGTTTCCTCACGGTGTTTTCCTTTACCGCTTTCAGAGCTTCATCGTATGAATGTATCTACTTAAAATTAACCTATACTTTATTTACAGGTATCAGTCGCCGACGCAGACTCCGCCCTCTTCTACATGCTAGCCCCGCCACCACTAGACGACTACAAATTCTACATCTGTGCGAGAAACTCCGACAGTGATCGTTTCATCCACCAAGGCTCCGAAAAATGGAAAGTCCTGGCTACACACAACAAACTTCTCCCACTCTGGGCTTCTATCATCCTCATCATAGTCCTTCTCTTATTGGCTTCTCTTTTCTCTGGTCTTAACCTTGGTCTGATGGCCTTAGATAGGACTGAGTTAAAGATCATTGCGAACACAGGAACGGAGAAAGAGAGGAAATACGCCAGAGCGATCATGCCAGTCAGAGCCCACGGCAATTACCTCCTCTGTACCATTCTGCTCAGTAACGTTGCTGTTAACAGTACGTTTACTGTGATTCTGGATGATTTGACCTCTGGATTGGTTGCTGTGATTGGTTCTACGTTGGCTATTGTGTTCATTGCTGAGATTACGCCTCAGGCTGTGTGTGCCCGGCATGGTCTGTTTGTTGGTGCTAAGAGTATCTGGATTATGAAGGTTAGTAACATTTATTCTTCAATTATTTGATGTCTCATGTTAGAATAATTGTTACCTTAGATAAAAAACATTTTTATAGATATCGTCAAAGATCTATTTGTATCAGCAAAGCCTCTGTTTTTCAACCCCTGAAATGTTCAGGGTACGCAGTTTACGATATCAATTTCAATAAGACACTAACTGTCCAATTGGGATTTGACTGAATATGTAAATGCTGTGATTCGTGCCTCGAAAGCACGTTAAGCCGTTCGTCCCGACTGTCATTTGTGCATCTTTGACAGTCGTTACAGGTACTCACTCGCCCGCAAGTTTGGCAACCAGTCTTACCAGGGGGTCCTGTATTACCCAACAATACAAACGTGTTCTGGAGGTCAGATAGGCAAACTCCATGTTAAATACTGTATTCAGCTGCATGCTCTTAGACTATAAGCCGACCCTGACGTGTTGAGAAAAGTTTAGAGAATTAAACCCATCCGTCGTGAACATCGGCGAGCGAGTGAATGCAGCGGGCCTGGGGCCTTAGTCAAACAGCATACGACAGTTAACGACAATCGTTATCGTTCATCAGTCACCAAATCATTTTCAACATTATACCCCAGCGCGTAAAGTTGAAAATCTATTAATAACTGCTGATCGATAACGAACGAAACAAACGAAAACGATCTGTGAACTTCAATAGATTTTCAACTTTACGCGCTGGGGTATAATGTTGAAAATGTATTGGTGACTGATGAATGATAACGATTGTCGTTTACTATCGAATGCTGTTTGACTAAGGCCCCTGCTCCACCGCGGCCGGCGGGCACTCGCTTCCTCGGAGCCCACCGCGAGACGACACTCTAGAACGCCTTAATTAATTAGTATTTTTCCGGCAAAGTAAATATAACTATTTAAACGGCAATATACCAGAAGCTTATCGAATGTAAATACACTTCGATACTCACCAAGCATCGAACATGGAACCGAAAAACCAATGTTCGGTGTTCGGTGAGGTAAAACATAAAAATCGGATAATTCGCCTGCGTCGCTTGCAATGTTGGGCTCAATTCCCAACACAGATGATGATAATCACCATACTAATAATTATGTCATCTTTCAGATCGTGATGGGTATCTGCGCGCCATTGGCGTGGCCGACAAGCAAGCTGCTCGATTACTTCCTAGGAGAAGAGATCGGCACGCACTACAACAGAGAACGTCTAAAGGAGCTTGTCAGGGTAAGTCTTCCCGTAGCTCGCCGTCCGATCAAGGACCAAGCTGGTTCCACGCAAGACTCAAGGAGATTAGCCAATCACCTGTTGGATTTCGCTGCACTGGCCTGGCTCGCAAATACATGTGCAGCGTATCGTGGGTTCGATTCCCACACAGAAAAATAGTACTCTCGATACAAGAACTTCCGAGTTTGGGGCATTGAGCTATTACTACTACGTATAGAGACGACACCACGCATCACCACTGTGTCCCATCCAGGATGAGTGCGTACAGCACGCCACAGAGCTGACAAACAATCGAATGAACTTGACAATAATAGCTCAATGGTTTGGGGCGTTTCTTTTTAATAAAAAAAAACAAACAAAATGAAACTTCTCTTCAGTACCCTTAGCATGAGTTTTCTGTAAATGAGACGTAAAGTAAACGGGAACTTTGACACTTTCAAATTGACAATTTTCAAGGAAAAAGTTAATTCCTTCTTCGCACACCAGAGGCGCTGTTCCATTTTTTCCTTGAAAATTGTCAATTTGAAAGTGTCAAAGTTCCAGTTTACTTTACGTCTCATTTACTGAAAACTCGTGCTAAGGGTACTAAACCCTTTTACAGTATTAGCCCAGTCAACGAATACTCAAAATGGGGTATAGAGGGAAAGTGTGGAACACAATTTTTGACTTTGTAACTTTGTTTAGCCTTGATATGAGGTAAACATATCAAAAGTCCCCGCTCCTAGCCCTTGAGCTGCGGAAAGGGGGGAGGTTTGAAGGTCCCATTATTTGGTTTTTCATTAATATCTCGGAACCTATGCGTCCAACGACGATATATTACTAGACTCCTAATAACAGGCGACCGATGTCTGTCAAGACATTAAGCAAAAAAGTCTTATATCCGTCTTATTTCGACCATTCCTGTGAGCCGTAAACATACCTGGAGACAGAACAGACCTTGAGTTAACCAATCACCCGTCCCCCTCGCTTACGTAGTACCTCAGCGAGTTGACAGAATATTTTTTGTGCCTTAGATCGTGCATGCGGCGTCTAGTAATATATCGTCGTTGTATGCGTCCTAGCGACATAGTACCTCAGCACATAATAAAAGCTGATTAAATTTGCTACAAGTTATACCAACTATGCATTCATTTTTACATTTGGAAAGTTCTGTTTGATATCGCCAAAGATCCAAAAAACAGCAGCAGTCTTTTCAGACCCTTCTCTAACCACCTCCGATGAACACAGCTAGATGAAACCTACATGTCGCGGTAACTCTTTCGAACAATCCCGCAAGCTATTGACAGGCTTCTTATTTATTATTCTCGATTTTCCTTCAACAGGTTACCGACCACGTAAACGATTTGGACAGAGAAGAAGTCAACATAATCTCCGGAGCCCTAGACCTTCGCAAAAAGAAGGTCAGCGACGTGATGACCAAGTTGAAGGACTGCTTCATGCTGCCCATCAACAGCATCCTGGACTTTGAGACTATGTCTGAAATTGTTAAGTCTGGTAAGTTGAGGATTTTTCTCTTTAGTCCCCGCCAGAAAAATCTGGAATAAAGGTCATTGATCCCAATTATTCATCGTTCGAATTTCAAAATAAAATATAAGGTCCAGCATGCCTCTTACCACGATACGTTTGTTTTGATCGTGACACGACACTTTTTTAAACTTTTTCTTATCGTTTTCAAATATTGGATTACATTAGTACCTACACGGGGGTCAACGAATTTTATTCCAGACTTATCTGGCAGAGACTAAGACTAAGGGTTTTTTGACGTGTGAGCAATGACCAGTGCCACTAAACGTGTCCTCACAACTAGGGCGGGACGGGAGGAACTGTCAGACTTGTACTGACTAAAATTCACCGTGATCCTTCAATAGCCCTTTACGTTTCTTAGTCACGGTTACTTAATGAGACAGTCCCGCAACCCCGGCAGGCTTTGGCCCTCTAAGGGGGCCTCGTCATTCGCTGACAGCTCTTTGAGACGTTAACCCGCGAATGGTCCATGGTCGGATAGCAAGTCGACCATTACTCGCTGCCCGCACGCCTACTGTGGCAGGAGATCGTCCTGAGATGTTCGTTGCCGTGGGCGTCTCTCACTGCGGCTGGGTCGTGACGTGGACGCTGTCCTCTCCCTCACGCGTCCCGCCTCGTACTTCACTAGCATGACTGCTTCGCAGAAGGAGGCAACCGCTTCCCACTCCGTCTCAACCCGCAGCACGGCCTCGACCAACGCCGGGCGCGAGACGTCGCTGCACTTTTAGCGAGCTAGCTGATGAAACGATGCTACACAATTCGACCGATTTCAACTACAAGCGAAAATCATCCTTACCACTACGACATATGACATAAAACGTGCGGTTATCTAAAGGTAGATGAAAAACAAAACACGCTCGCCATGACGACGTATGTCAGTCGAATCATTATATCGTAGTAGCAAGGACGATTTCAATTTTTAGTTAGTAGAAATTGCTAATTAAGAGCAAGCTCGCTTGGCGGTCCTAAGTTAAACATGCAACTGCACCAGCCATGCTTTGCCACCCAGCTCTTATATAAAAACGATATATATCAAAAAAATAAATTCCATCCCTCCTTAATTCCAGGTTACTCCCGTATCCCAGTCTACGAAGGTACCCGAGGCAACATAATCACGGTGCTCTTCATCAAGGACCTGGCGTTCGTGGACCCTGACGACAACACGCCGCTGCGCACGCTGTGCCAGTACTACCAGAACCCATGCAACTTCGTGTTCGAAGATGTCACTCTTGATGTTATGCTGAAGCAGTTTAAGGAAGGTAAGAAATGAATATAATGTAGAAGAATCGTTCGCTCATTCATTCGTCGGTCTCGTTCTTTCATACAATCGTTCATTCATTCATTCGGTCATTCATTCATTCGGTCATTCATTCACTCACTCATTTATTCATTCGTTCAGTAATCATTAAACATTTTATTTTTGAATCTATTTACGACGACACGGTTGGTGAAGTGGGCGAGCGATAGACTGCTGTGCAGCGTATCGTGGGTTCGATCAGCATACAGAACAAATATTTGTATGATCTGCAAATAGTTGTTCCGGGTCTGGGCGGCGTTTGTGTATGTTAGGTTATATGTTTGGTAACGTACGTACCCTCGATACAGGAAGAAAATCCAAGAGTGGGGCAATGTTTAAAAATATACTTTCATTCATTCCTCGGTCTCGTTCATTCATTCACTCAATAATTCGTTCTATAATAATTAATTATTTCATTCCGTTCGTCAATTTAAACCTATTAATTACTTATCTGATGCAAAAACGACGCAAAAATTCCTACAAAATCCGTTATATTATTACTTTGTTAGTCTGGTAACGGGAATTACAATGCTATTTACTAATATAGCCATATATGTATACACCACCGCTCCAGCGTCGAAACTATAGATTGGTATTCACTAAACTACTGAAAACGACGTCTGACAGTAGCTTATTATAGTCTCCCTCGATAACGAGCTCGACGTAGAGTATAACCTAAAACAAAATCTTTTAAATAATAGCATTGCCGACATAGCGGTACGCAATCGGTAAGCCAACTACATATTTTATACTGTGTTACTTTTGAATTCATAAATTTTCAAAGTTAGCCAATCACAACGCAGTACCCCGTCCCCCTCGCTTACGTAGTACCTCAGCGAGTTGACAGAATAGTTTTTTTTCCTTAGATTGTGCATGCGGAGTCTAGTAATATATCGTCGTTGTATTTTATACTGTGTTACTGTTGAATTCATAAATTCTCATAATATATTTACCAGTTACCGTCAAATAAATTATTAAAAGTAAATGTAAGTAGTGAATCTTACTAGCCTTGAGCTATAACTGTATATTTTTCCGCGGCTACATTCTTTCTTCTTTAGTTCACTCATTCACTCTTTCGTTCATTCATTAATATTATCAATCATCATCACTTGCCTGCCTTTTCCCAAATATATTGTGGTCGGCTTCCAGTCGAACCAGATTCAGCTGGATATCAGTATTTTACATGGAGCGACTGACTATCAGACCTCCACGACACAGTAACTGGGTAATACAATAACATCTCGGTAAGACTGGTTGTCAGACATTAGAGCTTCTGACAAACAGTAACGACTATCAAAGATCTGCAAATTACAGCCGGGACCAACGGCTTTACGTGCTGTCCGAGGCACGGAGGAAACTTGTTTACAGTCAAATAAATTATCTAAATGAAATAAATACGTTGTCTGCCATAAATAATGTTAGCCTTGACTTAAAATGTACGTTTGTTAATTTTTCAGCAGCTATTTTTGTAGTTATCTGTTTTCAGATTGTGTATTAACCAGTTGGATATTATGTAATGAAATGATTCTTTGTGGGTTTTAGTTTTTATAATATTTATGAGCAGCTCGTGGCTAAATAATTACAGCCCAACAGGCCCCCTAGGTTGGTCTGTGGCTGGGTGACCATTTTTCATAGCGAGTTTCTTGCAAACCCAACAAAAAAGGAATTATCCGAATCGGTCCAGCCTTTTTCGAGTTATGATCTTAGCAACAAATTTTGCGATCCATTTTTATATAATAGAAGATAGATAGAATAAGATAGATAGATAGAAGATACATATAGAAGATATGTATGTATTTAGAAATATATAAGTATGTTTATCAGTTGTCTAGTACCCATAACACAAGCTCTGCTTAGCTTGGGACTAGATGGCGTTGTGTGATAGTTGTGGAATAATATATTTCTTCTCTTCATCAGGTCACAAAGGTCACATGGCGTTCGTACAACGCATTGAGGAAGGTGACGGCGACCCGGTGTACGAGACCGTGGGTCTGGTCACCTTGGAAGACGTCATCGAAGAGATGATACAAGCTGAAATTGTCGATGAAACTGATGTGTTCAGTAAGTACCTTTAATTATTAGGTGGAGACCTCTCGCGCCCGGCATTGATCGCGGCCATGCTGCGGGGCGAGACGGAGTGGGAAGCGGTCGCCGCCTTCTGCGAAGTAGTCATGCTCGCGAAGGAGAAGGCGGGACGCGCGAGGGAGAGGACAATGTCCTCCCTCCGCCCCACCCCCGATGGTGGACGCCCCAGGCGTCGGACGTCGGAAGACGATGATCTCCGGACACCGTAGGCGCTGACATGCGGGCGGCGAGTAAAGGGCAACTCGCTGCCCGACCATGGACCATGCCTGGGTCGACGGCGCGTCGTGTTCTACGCGCGCCTCAAGGAGCTGTCAGCAAATGACTGGGCTCCCTCACAGAGGGCCAAAGCCTGCCGGGGTCGCGGGACTTATTTCCATCACCGTGACCCTGGAACATAAAGGGCTATTGAAGGACACCGTGGATTTTAGTCAGTACAAGTCTGACAGTCCCTCCCGCCCAGCCCGGGGTGGGAGGACTCATTTGATGATTTTACCATGATTAAAAAAAAAATGTATGTATTTAGAAATATATAAGTATGTTTATCTGTTGTCTAGTGCCCATAACTCAAGCTCTGCTTAGCTTGGGACTGCCTTACGGCTCCGAAACGTGGTCTTTCACCATCGGCCTCATCTCAAAGCTCAAAGTCGCTCAGCGAGCTATGGAGAGGGCTATGCTCGGTGTTTCTCTAAGTGATCGAATCCGAAATGAGGAGATCCATAGACGTACTAAAGTCACCGATATAACCCACCGGATTAGCAAGCTGAAGTGGCAATGGACAGGACATACTGCTCGCAGAGCAGATGGCAGTCCCACCCAGGGCAGGAGGGACAGTCAGACTCGTACTAACTAAAATCTACAGTGACCTTCAATAGCCCTTTACGCTCTGGGGTCACGGTAACCTTTCAGTACCGCGACCCCGGCACGCTTTGGCTCTCTCAGGCCCCGTCACTATTTAGATATCAAGACGTTAGCACGGAACCCTCGGGGCGTTACTAACTACGTCTCGCACTTGACCGTTTTATTTTTTATTTTCTAACCATTTCTTTCCTTTCTAGGTGACAACCGCACCAAGAAACGCCTGACCCGTCCGGTCAACAAGTTCCAGGACCTCGCTGCCTTCGCCGGTCATCACGAGCACCAGAGAGTCCACGTGTCTCCTCAACTTGTACTGGCTACCTTCCAGTTCTTGAATACCAGTAAGTATTATAATGTTCCCACAGCTGGGACATGGTACCACGCGATTGCAGTGTATATTAGAGGATTTCTCCAAAAAGATTTTGATAAAAGTAATTAAATAAAACCTGAGTTTTTAATCAAATACAATACTTTTATAAACGTTAAATCACAGTCGGTTAAAAATAAGGGAATATGATTATTCGTCTGTTTCTAATATTGTGAAATTGAAAACTTTTATAGTATAATTTAGTAGTGTAAATAAGCAATTACTTGTATAAATGTTCTTTAGTTCTACGAAGCGGTTCTAACTCAAAGACGCCGTTCGCACGAGCGCTTTTTTTACCGGCGTTAAAAAAGCGCCGTAATAGAATAAATGCATTTCCATCTATTCGCAAGTCAGCGCTTTTTTTTCGAACTGTATTTGAATTTAAGTTTTGGGCGGTAACATTTTACGTTTCTGTGCCAAACCAGGGCTTTTTAACGCCCAAAAAACCGCTCATACGAATGGGGCTTAAGATTTTAATGAAAATCGATCTAGCTGTGTTCGATTTCTCCTTATTTTCACATAAAAAGGTTTATCAAACAATAATTCAGCTGCGGGTTTCGAAACCCATGATGAATAAGTTTCCCCTTTTATTTTATTTTCTAATTTCAACGAGCAGAGATCGGTCAACCAACTGCTTGTGTGTATAATTGTTATCTTAAAATAAAAGAAAGTCTAAAATCCAATTTCTTCCTCCAGGTGTGGAGCCATTCCGCGCAGAACACATCTCGGAGACGGTACTCCGTCGTCTACTGAAGCAGGATGTTATCCAGCACATCAAACTGCGAGGAGACGAGGACAAGAATGATCCCAAGAGATATGTCTTCTCTGAGGGGAAACCTGTAAGTATCCTTACTATAGTCCCCGCTAGATACGTCTGGAATAACGGTCATTGAACCTAGTGCATCGTTCGAATTCCATAATATCATTGTTCGAATTTCAAAATAAAATCTAAGGTCAAGGTCGCCTCTTACCACGATACGTTTGTTCTGATCGTTTTACGACACTTTCTTTACATTTTTTCGAATGGTTTTGAAATATTGGAATACATTGGTACACGGGGGTCAACGAATTTTATTCCACACTTATCTGGCGGAAACTATAGGGTAGTTTACTGCCTTCCGGGGTCGCGGGACACACGTATGCCGCGACTCCGGTACATAAAGGGCTATTGAAGGTCACCGTGGCCTCCTCTCTCTAAAAGGCAGTGGGCCATAATACACCACGCGGGATTGATGAATGTCGCATTTCTAAGACATGGCGATTTCCTCACGATGTTTTCCGTCACCGTTTTGAGAGCAGTGGTGGTGAAATAAATTGCACAAAGTAATGCTCCCAGCTGGGTTTGAACCCACGACCTATTCGTAAGGCTGCGTTTCCTCTGAGGCGGCAGAACGGAGAGCGATTTACTAATCACATGGCTTGAAATCCACATCTCTTCTTCACTCAAGCCATGTGATTGGTGCCTGCCGGGGTCGCGGGTCTTATACCATCACCGTGACCCCGGAACATAAAGAGCTATTGAAGGACACCGTGGATTTTAGTCAGTACAAGTCTGACAGTCCCTCCCGCCCTGCCCGGGGTGGAAGGCCTCATTTGATGATTTTACCACGTAAAAAAAAAAGCCATGTGATTGGTGAATCGCTCTCCGCTCCGCCTCAGTGGAAACGCAGCCTAAGTCGGGGCCGATACCACGGGACCCTGCTCAGTAAACTCGAAAAAACAAAAAAAAATAGCATTCTTCCTCTAAAATTAACCAAATATCTTCTGTCTCCAGGTGGACTACTTCGTGCTGATCCTGGAAGGTCGCGTGGAGGTGACGGTGGGTCGTGAGAACCTGGTGTTCGAGGCCGGACCGTTCACGTACTTCGGAGTACAGGCGCTCACGCAGAATGTTGGACTTGGTGAGTTTATTGTAGTACTTTTATTGATGCAGTGGAGAAAGAGTGTAACAAAAAAGAGAGATGGAGAAGAGATTCCCTTAAGTTTGCCGTATTGGTTTCCTTCCCAGAATTGATCCTTATTAGCAACACTATCGAATGGTGTAATAATACAGGGTGTGATTTTTTTTGTGTTCGTGGTGTGGTTCGATTCCTGGCTAGGAATATTGAATTTTACAAAATCCAATGATGCAGTTTTAGTTTTCATCAAAATCGGCCTCGAAACTCCTATCAGCGTTTTTTGATATTCCTCATAGTTTCGAAAGTAGCCATCCACGCCCAGTTGAAAAATTCTTTTGTGTAGAGTGAAAAAGGTAAAGAGATAATAAAGAGAGATAGAGGAAGACAGAGATAGTGTGAGATATTTAGGGAGATAATAGAGTGAGACAAAGTGCGATAGAGATAGAGACAGGGAAAAGAAGAAAAAAAAAACGAAGAAAAGACGGGGTTTAGAAATTACGTACCTATTCGAACAAAGAGTGCTACCTTCTGAATCAGGCCTTTGACCCCTAAAGAAGATATACAATTATTATTAATAGCGGCCCGTCCCGGCTTCGCACGGGTGGAGGACCTGGTCTAAAACCCGGTCCCGATGGTTACAAACACAACAAAAAAATAACTATCCAAATCGGTCAAGCCGTTTTCATGTTATGTCGTGACAACGAAAAACGGGTTTCATTTTTATATATATAGATTAATTCTTTCGTCCCCCAGCTGAAGCCCCGGCCCCCTCAACCCTGGGTTCCCTCCAGAACCTGAACATGGACTCCATGCTACGTCACTCGTTCGTGCCCGACTACTCCGTGAAAGCCATCGCGGAGCTCTACTACCTCACCATCAAGAGGTAAGGGTTTTAAGAAAATTCTTGAAAATATTAACAACATACCTACATTGCTTTTAGGGACCTGTACCGTCAGCACGAGTTTTCAGTATTTGAGACGTAAAGTAAACTGGAACTTTGACGACTTCAAATTGACAAATTTCAAGGAAAAAAATTGGTTCCTTCTTCGCAAACCAGAGGCGCTGTTCCACTTTTTCATACATGAAACGCTGTAAATACTGGAAAAACTCTGTAAAGTAAAATAGTGAAAACTCCTGCTAGGGGTACAGAACGTTCAAACGGGACTAGGTACTGAACCTTGTAAAGTTATAAAAAAAAAAGAAATACATTTTAAATGACCTTACAACGTGTGGAATACACTACACATCCATAGACAAATGGCAAAGCGATAACCGTTAACGCTTATCCCATCAAAAACAATACTTGTCAAAAAAACCAAGTCTCGCAACTCAGTTGTTCTACGGTAAAAAGTTGTGAGATCCATGTAATACCAAGTCTTATCCATGTAATACTTAAGCGACTTCCTGTCTTAATACGTCCACTCCCTAAGACCACGATCGTGGTCCATAACAATTGAAAATCAATTGTGACTGGAATCTCAGTACTCGAAGCATTAAGTTGTTACGTAATAATTGACAGCATCTTATAGTGACGCATCTCAATCTTAAAAATCTTTAATGTTTTATATAAATATATTGACTCGGCCCATCGCATGAAAACACGTGTTATTAAATTATTTAGTGCGATGACCCACAACGAAGTTACAGGGGTCGAAAATGGCCTGAATTGCTTCGAGAAAAGGATGGTACGGCCGTGCCGCTTTTTTGCTCGACTTGGTGGGGGCACTACCGTGCCCCCAGATTAATCTCCACCTGTAATGCAAATCTCAGCACTAAAGTTGATAATTGATAATCTATTACACATTACAGAGTGTTTCCGAACGGAATAAATTTTCTAACGACGTTCGGAAGTCCATAATACATTTATACAGATACTAGCTGACACGGTTGAAACTTCGTATCGCCTCAGAATATGACATAGCGAAAATGATATACCTGTTTAGATAATTACAAAATTATATTTCTATATTTCTTCTCCACCAGATCAATGTACTTAGCGGCGAAGCGCGCCACGCTGATGGAGAAGGGAGTCCTTGGTAGAGGAGGCACCAACGAACAGATCGAGCCTGAAGTCGACAAGGTATGTACCACATCTTATTCCCTTTAAAATAGAAGGTAACCACCCATACGCACGAGCGCTTTTCTTATGGGCAGTAAAAAAACGCTATGCCCAGCATAAAAATCGAATGCAGTTCGAAAAATAACGCCGCGTTTTAAAAGCACTGACGTGTGAACAGATACCTACTTGGGAATGTATTTGTTATAAATGTTTTCCGGCGCTTTTTTCCTTCACCGTTTTGAGAGCAATGATAATGAAAATGAAATATATGTATTACACAAAGTAATGCCTACTTGTTTTTTTTTTAATCGTGGTACAAACACCAAATGAGTCCACCCACCCAGGGCGGAGTGAGATCCCCTGTCAGACTTGTACTGACTAAAATCCACGGTGTCTTTCAATAGCCCTTACGTTCCGGGGTCACGGTAATTCGCTAAGTTCCGCAACCCCGGTGCTTTGGGGTGCTAAGACAGGAAACCTCGACGTGCGCCCGTGGACTGGAGTTCCTCGGATATGTCCGGGGGGAAGACTAGTTTTTCGGGCCGGTGCACCCTGGGATGCAAAAACTCTTTCTTAGGCACTGTGTGCCTAAGGGGTCTCTGCCCGTATGCGAATAGCCTGTCGTGTGGACGCTCCAACGCGTGTCCCTCTGATCAGCAGAGGGCACAGCGGCGGAGCGGGCTTGCGGACGGTGAGTAATGGGTAGCTCGCCGTCCGACCGAGGACCAAGCCCGGGTCGGTGGCGCGCCGTGTTTCGCGCCAAATGCCTGCTGGGGTCGCGGGTTTTTCTTAACCCAGAATACCGCGGCCCCGGAACGTAAAGGGCATCCGAAGGAACACGGGTGGATTTTAGCCAGTAAGAGTCTGACAGTCCCTTCCGCCCCACCCAGGGCGGGAGGACTCATTTGATGATTTTACCACATAAAAAAAAAAAAACCCGGTGCTTTGGCCCTCTAGAGAGGGGCCCCGTCATAATGCTGACACTTTTAGAGGCGCGTGTGGAACACAACGCGCCGTCGACCCGAACATAGTCGGACAGCGAGTCGCCTTTCGCACGACGTTCGTTGCCGTGGGATGCCTATTTGTTTTTGAATAAATAATATAATAAAAATATTTTTGTTACAGTTACTTCGTGAGGGAGAGAACAATCGTATAGAAGAGATTGTTGAGCCAACGGGAGATAGCGCTAAAGTGGTATGTACTATATTAGTATTTAATCTATATAAATGTATATAAAAATCAATGCCACTTTTCGTTGTAACGTTATAACTCAAGAACTTGTCACTGATTGCAAAAATACTAATACTATGCAATCCCTTAAACTTTGGACATAAATAGAAGCCCTGCTCAGCGGGGCTTCGTCCATAAAATGTATAAGGTACGCTTATTTAAGTGTCTTCAACAATTCTCTATTATAAATATCATTTTCTATTTTTCACGCTGCTAGAACGGAAATATGAAGGAAAATAATAAAATTAAATATTAAAAATGGTAACGGTTATCTTTATTCTATTAATATGCTATTTTACTAAAAAAATATATATTAGACTCGTATTTTTTCTTTTGTCACGTAAACTAATTGACGAAGATACAACGCTTCTAAAAATCACAAAACGTCACTCAGTCGGTATAATTTTACAGGCGTTATGACGTCACTACCCGAATTTCGAATCGTTTTATCTTTGTCAATATTCACTGATTTGAATAACCAAGAAATATGTGTTCATTATTTTTTAATACTCTATCTAAGCGACTAAATAGATTTTCAATTTATTTCTACTGTTACCTACCCTATAATATCCTGCCATGCTAAAATAACCCTTATTTCTTCCAGTTCGTACCAACATCCGCCAGTCCTCATACGAACGCCACTTTCAAGAAAGAGAGGGAGTCTTCAAATCCAGAGGAAGAGAAACTGCTGAAGAAGTAACAAAAGTTATAATAACTCTTCTTTTAAATACCTTACGGCCCATTCTCGCTTGGCCAGGGAGCTTATCCATAACGCGACACGTGCGATTTGCAATTTGTACTAACTAAAAACGAAAATCGTTCTTGCTACTACGATATAATGATGCAATTCGATCGACTTGACGTCGTCGTGGCGAGCGTGTTTTGTTTTTCATGTAGATGCCAGAACGTTTTATGTCATATGTGGTAGTGGTAAGGATGATTTTCGCTTGGAATCGGTTGAATTGCGTCGCGTCGTGTCATGGGGAAGTTCCCTAAGACATTAATGTCTTTGTATGTACGCGAATTCACTACGGGCGTCACCTCGTGTAGTGCTACAAACTTATGATCTTACATCTCGCCCCGCGCTAAGTTACCGCTCACAGTCAAGGTCGTTAATGGGCTGTTAATCAATTTTGAACGTAGATTGTAAACATGTTCTTGGTTATAAGTGCGTAAATCGCTTGGCAAGTAAGAGAAGTAGTGGGGCAGTACAATATTTTTTAAACTACCCGACTATTCAAAAACCGGTTTCAGAATAGAGTATTTTCTTTAGGTTTAATTTTCCGCTTTTTTGTCACACAACGCGAAGATTATAATATGAAGTATCAAAAACGCGCGTGTAAGCGCGTTTGTCGAAATATACGCGCGTAAAAAAAATATATTATGAAACCGCAGTTTAAAAAAAAAAACTCGGTTCGCGTTGCCAAGCATCCATATATAAATGACAAATTCTAAAATACATTGCTATTTTAGATGCAATTTTTAATAAACTAGATGCATGTTGCATGTATTTAAGGTAAATATTTACCAAAATATGTTCAGTCTACTTCAAATTAACGACGAATTGAACAGGCAATGCAATAAAAAGGAATTTTTACTAAAAATATCAAATATGGTTAGAAAACTTGTTTTAAAATTACATATTCTGGATGCTAAGTTCAACATAGAAAATGTTTACTAAAGAAAAATACTTTAAAAATGTATTTTTTTAATAAAAAAATATGGTCATCTGCCTGCCTTTTTCTAACTATGTTAGGGTCGGCTTCCAGTCGAACCAGATGCAGAAGTCTTCCTTTTGCCGTAAATTTTATTATAAAGAAGAGTTAAAAAATAACAATAATTAAAAAATCTACTATTTAATAGTTGGTACAAATATATTACAAACAGACAATATACTAAAATTCGTTTTGAAATATTTTTGTAAGTACAAATTGATAACTACACTTTACTGTTGGAATTTTTATATTATTTTCGTTATATTTGAAAGTTATAGTGTGAACATTTTATTTATTAAAATGTAGAGAAAAAGAAACAATTTTAAGTAAAACAGAATAAATATTTTAATACGCAAAAAATAGGACATTAATCGAATCTATCATAATTTTCCCAGTAGTGGGAAAAGATTACCTATCATTTGACATACAGTATTTTTTATAATAATGACATTTATAAAAATCACACATTGAATTTGAAATTAAAAATCCAACAGATCGAAACTATTTTAGTATAAATATAATTGATAAATCTATTTTAATAAAAAACAAAACTGTAGCAGATCACTGTGCCTTCCGTGTGAGTGTTTGTATGAAGATTTTATTCAAATTAACTGGATCTTTCTCATCCTTTAATACTTCATCTTTAACAGTATTAACAAATGGGAATATTTTGTTGTACGACTATTTTTCCCAATCGTTTACTTATCCAGCATCTAGTTTAGGAGTCAGGTTAAACCTCGTAAATACGACGATGATTGCTTGACGATTGATGATGATGATCTTAAAACTTAGCAAAGTTTAGCAGTTAATGTATGTGCGTAAAATACTTATTGAAGCAGTTTTTGTTAACCTTACTCAACTAGACGCGAGGTGTAAACGATTGGGAAAAAAAATATCGTAGAACAAAATATTCCCATTTGTTAATATTGTTAACGACAAAGTATTAATGTGTGTGAACGACCAAAATTCAAGTTAAATTTAACTGTGCGATACGTAGTTAAGTATTAAGTTACTTCTAGGCACCGTCGTCCACATCTTCGCTTACCTTCAGGCGAGATAGCGGTCAAGCACGAACCTATTATAAAAAAATTAAGGCAGAATAAATTTGTGCCTTTGTATTGTAAAAAAAAAAACTAAGTATCGCACAGATAATAAATACTAGATGCATGAAACAAAATTATTATTGTAATAATAGTATTTTTAATAATATTAAATATTTTTAATAGATTTTATAATCGAAGCATTTTGTGTATTAACAAAAGTAGCTTTTAGAATTTAGATTTTGTTGAGTTTTTTTTTATGCATTTTGGTTGGAGATGGCAACACAGTAATGTACTCAGGACCCTTCCATTTTATTTGTCAAACCTTTAAGGTCATTTTGCGGACTTAAGATAAATAATGATAATTCATTCAGTGATATAAATTAAATATTTGAAATTGTGTATTGTATCAAAAAAATTTTCATAAGTACTTTAACAAATCGGTTTTTTTTTAATTTTCGCCATCTTTAATCTTTATGCTAAACGCAATGCATGTTGAAACCACAATTAGCTATTTCTTTCAAATTTTCAACAATGTCCTAGACTTTTGAATCCGGTTGAAACCGGGACGGACAGTTTCTGGACATTGGACTCTGACATATCGAGCTGTCAAATGACGACCGCTGTCAATTTTGACGTATTTGAGCTGTCAAAATTTGATTAAAAATATCTGGCATTCTCAAAAAGCACGTTCTATTTCAAAATTAAAAATATCGTTGAAAAGCCGAATAAAAAAGGAATCTAACTATTTTTTAAATGAATTATTTCGTTTGGAAAAATTAAAGTGACAGTTCAAAATAGCGCCCGTGGTTTCTATATGTGTTGCCAGTTGTTTAATGTACTTATAATTTTTTGGCATGGCAATATTTGTTAGCCATTTATATTTTTTATTATTAACGTTAAAATCGCACGCATCACGGTATGTAAAACGTAATTATTACAATATTATTAAAGTTTCTATTATGTATTTTCAACATTATTAATTTTAAGCATTTATTTCGAAATTTTTCGTAAATAAATGATTTTTTACAGAAAATTTGGTTGTGTTTTTATTTTTTTAAACCTGTTTTGTCTATTATTTGTTATTATTCATATTTTATTTCAAATATTTAGAAAAGACCATACTATTTTTGTATAATACCAAATTATTTAGTATGAAATGGCTTATATTTGTTAAATTTAAATAAGAAATGACCGATCCGATTCTTCCTTTCAAAGTGCCTTTAAAATGTATTAAAAAAAGTAATATTTTTATAAATAGCTCACCCTTTTTTCTTTAAGAAACAATACATATTTTTTCATAGATTGATTTTAAAAATTGTATTAATTATAAATCATAAACAAAAATGACTATCACCCTACATATTAAAACCATAGTGCCTCAAAATAATTATAAAAACTATATTTTTAAACGTAAATAATTATATATACTGTACTTATGTATTTAAAAATGTAAGAACAATGTAATTATGTAAGAAATACTGCGTGGTTTATTATGTAGAGAGCATGTTTTAAATATATATATATTTAGAAAGAATATAATGATTTTTTGATGCTACTTTGTGCAGTTTTATTTATCCCTACTAGCAATCTCTTCAAATCAAAATCTTTCCTCGAGAACCACTCTATCCATTGGTGATAACAGCATGAAAATTGGTGCAGTAGTTTTGGAGTTTATCGCTAAAAGACAGACAGACACGGTGGAACACTGAGACGCGAGCCTAACCCTTATCGGATGGTAAGCTTCCGTAAGCCCGCAGCTACCGTGGCTGGAAAACGCTTCTCGATTATTGATGTCTAGGGAGTCCATGTCAGGCAAGGCGTGAGGAGTATTGCCTGTCAGGCGTTTCGTTTCCTCCTTCACTTGAATTTTTCTTTAGTAGGAGGTGACTGCTTCCTATGCTTCCTACCTCCTTAGCTTTTCGTGGATTATAATGGTGTTATCTATACTAAAATTATTAAGCTAGAGTTTGATTGAACGCGCTAATCTCAGGAACAACTGGTTCGAGTTAAAAATCTTTGTGTTGAATAGTCCATTTATCGAGGAAGGCTTAAGGCTATATAACAACACGCTACAACCAATAGGAGCAGTGCAGCGAGGTTGAAAACATCTTCATCTGCGTACCTTTCCCAACTATATTGTGGTTGGCTTCCAGTCGAACCAGATGCAGCTGAATATAAGTATTTTACATGGAGCGACTGACTATCGGACCTCTACAACCCAGTAACTAGGTAATACGATACACCATGGTAATACTGGTTGTCAGACTTTCGAGCTTCTAAAGCCTGCTGTATACATTGGGCGAACGTGTACAGACCTACTTGTCGGTATGTTGGTAGTTGGCGGGAATACGGCCAACCGAAAGTTGTCGTTTTTTCGTGCACCAATCAAAGGATCTTGGCGTGCTTCGCAAGCAGTGTTCAGACGTTGTCCCAATGTGTAAACAGCGACATTTGGAATTTTTGACCCAACATGCTGGCCCAATGTGTACAGCGGCCTTAACTGTAACGACTGTCAAAGATCTACAAATTACAGTGGGGTTGAAAATAATGGTTAACAAAAGCCAATATATCCTTAAAAAACTAGAAAGTTTATTAAAAATACAATTAATTAATATTATGAGGTATCTATTATAATGTTAAAAGTCTTGTCACGATGCAAGTTTGCTGATATCTTCATATTGGACGCCTTTGACAAGACGACCGGTTAAAGGGCCTTCGGATATCTGAAACAAACATATTAAATTAAGTATTTAACATATCAGTACTTGGTCGAATACAAAGATCACTTAAAAATATAGAAACTCGAAGAAACAATAAAACGAAAAAAAAGATAACCTATATGTCTACCTTGGGTTTGAACCCTCATCACCATGGAAATCATACCTTGAACCAATAATTGGGCTATTTAAACGGTTCACACGATGACATTATGAAACATACTCTTGGTGTAAATCTTTGAGTGAATACCGAGAAAACGAATTTTCTCAGACAAGGGACCTAGCTAGATTGTTTTTTTCGCCTCTGTAAACCCTTATGTTCCAAAATTTCTAGATTTAACGGGGCTCCCTTGGACGGCCAAAGCCTGCAAGGGACGCGGGACTGTCTCATCAGTTAACCATGACCTTAGAACGTAATGAAGGCTATTGAAGGATCACCGTGAATTTTGAAGACCTTTTAACCCCCTTGTTACCCCCTTTTGTGGGGGGACCCATTTGATGATCCCATCACGATAAAAAAAACGACTTATGTCCTTTTGAGGTCTGTCTGGGAGGAATGTCTGAGATGGTCTTTTGAAGAAAGAATCATCCAGTTTGAGTGGACCTGTCCAGTCAGTAAAAGCATTTGTCAGTTATCTTGTAGCTCGACTCAAGTAGCTCAATGTAATACCTCGTAATTTTCATCAAAATCAAATTTTTTGGTAACTGAAAGTGGATACCTATTGTATATTGCTTACCTCAACATCACAGCAATATCGGTCGATGTCCAAACTTCGTAGTTGTCCGGTACAGCCACGGTACGCGCCGTTCACAAACCGGACGGCACGGCCCGTTGACGGGATCACTGTTTCTAAATGATTCTGTAAAAAACAGTCAGTATTAGTCACTAATAATACTCTGCGATTGTTGACTTGGGTCTAAGAGGTGAGAGGAGCGGCAGGCAGCGCGAATAATACATTAATTAATGGCGTGTTTTCAAACATTGCTATACATTTGATGTTACCGCTCGCCGCTCCGCGCTAAGTCACCGCTCACAACGGCAAGAACTGGGCCGTAAGAGATAAAAAAAAATCGAATGCCGGCCATACACGGTACAAATAAACTTGCGCAAATCAAGACTTGCGCAGGTATACTGTAATAACGTGTATTTGTCTTGGGCGGCAATTGAACCCTCGACCTCCGGCATAGCAGTCAGGGTCACTAACCACTAGACCAACAGGCCTGTCTAAAAGATTATATCTTACCTGGTCAAGTTTGAGCCTAGTATTATCATCAGTAAGTTTCACATGTGCGCAGTACTTGTCCACTACTTTCTCTATAACAGCTTTTTTCTTATAATATTTGTCTCCTAAAGATTTTGTGGTTATTTTTACTATTATGTCTTCACAAATCCAGTAGTCTTTTCTGTAAAAAAGAAAACGTTTTTGTTAAAGAATCATTCATTTTTTTATGACTAAGCGTCTATTCACACCAACGACGATATATTAACTCTTAATAACAGGCGACCGAAGTCTGTCAACACATTAGGCAAAAAAGTCTTATATCCGTCTTATTTCGACCACTCCTGTGAGCCGTGAACATACCTTGAGACAGAACAGACCTTGAGTTAGACAATCACAACGCAGTAACCCCCGTCCCCCTCGCTTACGTAGTACCTCAGCGAGTTGACAGAATAGTTTTTTGTTCCTTAGATCGTGCAAGCGGAGTCTAGTAATATATCGTCGTTGATTCACACGTACCACAACCACACCACGTCGCAGCGATAAAATGTGGTCAAGCTTGTGGTTACGTTGGTGTGGAATAGTGTCGCGGCGATTTTATGCAGCTGCTTTATGGTAGCGACAAAATGGTCGATGAGGTTGCGTTGTGGCTGTCGTTACGATGTGGTTAACCACGTGGTCGCGTGCAGTTATACTGCGGACGTCATGTCATGGCGATGTGGGCGCGGTTGCAGCCGTTGCCGTCGCGATGTGGTCGTATTACACAGGTGGTCGATAACAGCGGCAAAATGTGGTAGTAAATTGTAATATTCAATACAAAATATACGCCCGACCACGTGGCGGCATTGTGGTGTGGTTGTGGTACGTGGGAATAGACGCTTAGAGAGTGATGAGTATGAATGTTGATGGATGGAGAGGAAGGGAAGGCCAAAGAAGAGATGGATGGATTGTCTAAGGAATGATATGAAAGAAAAAGTAGTAAATGATACTGTGACGTCTGATAGGAGAGAATGGAAGAAAAAAACGTGTTGCGACGACAACAAGTAAAATGGGATGAGGGCAGGAAGATGATGATGATCGATGATGGTGTTTGTGTATGTGAATTTATATGTTTGTAAACACACCCACGACACAGGAGAAATTCCTTGTGTGGGACAACATGTAAAAAACTGCGTTCAAAAAAAGAATTTTGATAAACGGTCCACAATTATTATAATCCGTAGTAAGTAAAGATAATTAAATAATCCACAAATTGATTTAAAAAATGCTCACAAAATAACAAGTACTGAACCAAATTGGATGAAATGTTTATGGGACTAAATGGCAAGTATATTGCATCGAACAAAAAAAGAATCATACAAATCTAAATTGACAAAGATACAACGCTTCTAAAAATCACAAAACGACACTCAGTCGTTACAATTTTACAAGCGTAATGACGTCACAAGCCCCCACTCCCGAATTTGGAAGCATTTTATCTTTGTCAATATTCATAGATTATAAAAAAAAATACGTGTCCATTATTTTTCAATATTATTACTGACGGACTAAATAGATTTTCAATTTATTCATGCAGTAAATTACCCTGAGCAGTGGTGATCCAGTGGTATCGGTCCCGACTCACGAGTTGTAGGTCGTGGGTTCGAACCCCGCCAGGCGCATTACTTTGTATAATTTATATCATCACCACTGCTCTCAAAACGGTGAAGGAAAACATCGTGAGGAAACCGGCATGTCCTAGAACCAAAAATTCGAAGATATGTGACATCTACCAATCCGCACTGGGCCCGCGTTGTGGATTATGGCCCAATCCTTCTCTCAGAGAGGAGGCCTGTGTCCCAGCAGTGGGAAAACTATAGGCTGATGATGATGATGATGAAATTACCCTAAAAAAGGCCAAATTGAGAACATCCTCTTCTTTTGAAGTCGGTTAAAAATCCTTACCTGTTAGCTCTCTCCTTAGCTTGTTCCTCTAACTTTATAATCTCATCAAGAGCAGATCGTTTAGCCTTAGTCTCTTCTAAATATTTCTGCTTTTTGGCTGATTCTTCTTTCAGTTTCAGCTTCAGGGCTGACGCTGGTAATGCATCGCGTTTCTTTTCTGAAAAAGAAATAGATTACACGGTTGGCAAAGGAGAGAGGACAGCGTCCACCTCACGCCTCAGCCGCTGCGGGAGACGCCCTCGGCATCGGCCACCGTATTGATATGCGGACGGTGATTAATGGCTGACTCGCCGTCCGACCATGTACCACGCCGCGTCGTTTTCCTCTCGCGCCTTTAAGAGCTCTCAGCAATCTGACGGGGCCGCCCTTAGAGGGCCAAAGCCTGCCGGGGACGCGAGGCTGTCTGATCAGGTAACCATGACCCTAAAAGGCCATATTTTTTTACATGGTAAAATCATCTAAAGAGTCCTCCCCACCAGG
This sequence comes from Agrotis ipsilon, assembly GCA_028554685.1. Classification (NCBI taxonomy): domain Eukaryota; kingdom Metazoa; phylum Arthropoda; class Insecta; order Lepidoptera; family Noctuidae; genus Agrotis; species Agrotis ipsilon. Next base: position 6,339,311 of record CM052984.1, on the reverse strand, counting down.
GGCAGGATGAGAGGGACTATAAGACTTGTACTGACTAATATCCACGGTGTCCTTCAACAGCCCTTCACGTTCCGGAGCGTGCCAAGGTCCCGCGACCCTGGCAGGCTTTCCCAGGCGGGTCCTCTCAGGGGGCCCAATCAATGATATTATAAATGAATAGATACGTTACCTACACGATATTCTATATACAAAAACGGCACACTAACGCACACATGAATATCTAAATATTGCAATAGCACACTACATCACGATTAGTCGCTTATAAAGTAGGATGGCATCGCAAGTGAAAAAGAGATAAATATAGTCAAGGTTTGTCAATTGACCACATTTGAGCGTGTCACTTTCTGAGCGCGTATAACGTATCTACACCTTTTTACTTATAATATCATTGGGCTCAATCATGAGATTGACGCCGAGAGAAAACCTATCATATTTATCAAATCCTCAGAAATTATGACATTTAGGTCTTACCATCAGCCTTCCTCTTCAAGCTAAGAACAACCTTCTCCTGGCTACTTTCTCTCTTGAACTCTGAGTACGATGGTCCCTCATCAGAGCCCTGCTTCTTACCGCGCTCCCACTTGCTTCTGAATGAAATCCAGCATCCTTTCCTGGGGAAGATAGAAAAGTGGTGATTAGGAAATGCCCCACAATTATTACAGAATATACAACGGGTAACGTTAAAAGCGCAAAACCTCTCGTGGGGTAACTCAGCACATGTTACTGAACAATGTTTGTTCTAAGACTTTTGGAAATTCGCAAAAAAAAAATGGTTTTTCATACAAAATGAGAAATTGATCGAGCCCACCAGTATGAAAAATATTTTTTTTTGATTTGCGAATTTCCAGAAGTCTTAGAACAAACATTGTTCAATAGCATGGACTGAGATACCCCCACGAGAGGTTTTGCGCTTTTAACGTTACAAGTTGTAGAATTCCGGGTAAAAAGTTGTCAGCAATCTGACGGGCCCCCTTAGAGGGCTAGATCCCGTCTGGGTCGCGAGACTGTTTCATCTGGTAACCGTGACCCTGGAATGTAAAGGGCTATTGAAGGACCACCGTGGATTTTAGTCAGTAAAAGTCTGACAGTACCTCCCGTCCTGTCCTGTGTGGGGAGTATTTTGATAATTTTACCACGATAATAAAGAAAAAACATATATATCGCATAAATTCTGAAGGCTTGCACCAAATTGGATACATCTTTTTAGAGCTTAAAAGTAATAGAGCGGGCGGGAAATGGGCGAAGAGCCGAAGGCCGAGACTTTTGCAGAAAAGGTTAATTGTTTAATGATATACTTTTTTTTTAAATTTCGTGTATGATGAGATTGCTCTTGATCTTAGTCTAGGTAAGGACAGAAAAGGTGAAAAATGAAGTGAGCTTATCCAGAAGAAGCCTGTTCTTTCTAAGTTTGAAGAGATTAGAGTTGTATGTGTTTGAAAAACACAGATGCAGGCAGGGAGTTCCTCTCCTGTGCAGTTCGCATTATAAAATACGCTTGGAAACGCTTAGTGCGAATTGGTGGAATAGCAAATAAGGTAAGTCTGGTAATTTTTTTCTATCTAAGAAAACAACTTACCTGATCATCTTTATCCATCTTCTCCTTCTTAGTCTTAGCCTCCAGTGCAGCGATGGCAGCGGGATCTCTATCAATGTACGCCACAAACCATCCCTTCTCTGTTTCATCAACCACACACTTGCCTTCTCTGCCGAGCCACTTGACAAACTCTGTGAGTGTCTCCCATTGTGTAGCGTTCATGTGGACATGGTCCCTGGAAATGATAAATAAGTGAGACTTGAATTAACAACCCAGGTTTAAATCTCGTAAAAATATGGTTTACACAAACATTACTAACAGTTGTAGGTGTCAAAGGTGTGCCAAAAGTTTCTTGTACCAACTTTTTCATTATATTGTTGTTTTTATGTTATTTTCACCCCAATATGGATTTTAAACATGGTAGATTTTAATTTAAATAGAGCTGCGGTGACCCAGTGGTATCGGTCCTGACATACAAGTTGTAGGTCGTCAGTTTTCAACCCACACCGGGCACATTACATTGTGTAATTTATTTCATCACCACTGCTTTCAAAACAGTGAAGGAAAACATAGTGAGGTAACAAGCATGTCCTAGAACCAAAAATTCGAAGATATGTGACCCGCATTGGGCCCGCATGGTGCAATATGGCCCAGTCCCTCTCACAGAGAGGAGGCCTATGTCCCAGTAGTGGGAACATTATAGGCTGATGATAATGACATTTTATTGTTTTTACACACGGTGGATTTAATGTTTAGAGAATGGTTCAAATGGACAGTACTAAAGTCCACATTTTATGTAAGTTTTGTAACATGGAGAAATTTAGATTTGCATTGTTCTACAGATAATCTTGGCTTTAATAGTCCAGGCTTAAACCAAGTTTTATTTAGTTTTTGTAAGAAGACTGTTAGGGAACAACTGGAGCAGTGGTCAGCCTACACTTGTATGTTGTGGGTTCGAACCCAGCCAGGGGCATTACTTTATGTAATTTATTTCACTGCCACTGATCTCAAAACAATGAAATGTTGATGCTGATGACTTGTAAATGGTGACTGTTGACAATGTACCCTGGAAAGTAAAGGGCTTTGATGGAACACCGTGGACTTCAGTCAGTCCAAGTCTGACAGTCCCTTGCTTCTGCTACACCCAGGCCAGAGGAGACAGTTAGTTTGTTAGTAAATTTTACTTAGTAATAAGTAAAACACCCAGAAAAAAACCAACTTACCTATGAGAAATATACTCCTGATAGACCTTATTAGCATTAATCTCTTAGTCCCAAACTGCCGATGAAGGAGTTCCAAATATCCGTCAGCGAACTGCTTAGAGAACTCGTCGAGGTACGAATGAGGATTATCAGCGAATAACAGCAACTGTCTCTGGTGAGACTCTGACATAGTATGGCATTTGAATCCGTTCTCGTCCCGACATTGTTTCTCACACATTTGACAGTACCCATCGTAATTTTTGTAAGCCTTTAGCTTTTATTTTGTTTGCGATGTATTTTGGAGTTCCTTTCTCTGCTTTTCCCCACCCATTCTTAAGTCTTTTTCGAGGTTACTGAGTTGCAATCTTTTGTTTTCGTTCTAGTGAGTTTTGAGGTGATGATTTGACATAACAACACTGGAAGAGCTTTATTTGCTTGAAGTCACTGATTTTAAAGACTGTTTCTGGAGATAAAGCGAATTCGATCAATAATTCACCAAATAATATTATTGTAAACACCACTTCGCGTTCCTTTGCTTACGAGACTGACCCCTGGGGTGCGTTTAAGTCGACCATCCACTTTGAAATTTATACGGATTAAACGTTAAACACCCCGTTCAAGTACACCGAGAGGTGAAAAATTGAACTGACTAAAATTTTATATGCCCCAGTTCACGGTCGTCCGCTGGTATAAGTTTTCGCCTAGTAGGATAAATCTTAGCGACCTTTTTACCTCGCTAAATTTTATCCTGCTGTCAGATGGCTGTCAGATTGACTTTGACATGGAGCTGTTTCCTCAATTCGCTCTCTAGAAACAAATATTTGTAACAAGTAGTTATTTATCACCTCCGTGAACTTTTTTTGTGTTGTGACAAGTAAATAAGATTTGAAAAAAATTAGAATAACTAATAACAAGCTGAGCTGTCAAATTGAATTTGACAGTTAACACCTATGGACTCCGTTCAGCGAACTCTCGATTATAATTTATCTTTTTTATCTGGATGGTTGGACTTAAACGCAGCCCTGCTGACAGAAAAACCTGTCAAAATGATGGAAGTGACACTTCAAATGTCACAAAAACGTTCCGTTTCACGTACTATGAATAAATTGAGTTTCTTCTGCAACATGTTTTCAATATTCAGCAGGCATAGTTTGCTCTCCGGGGCTCTCTCAGACGTGCTAAAAGATGCACGCCATAACCACCACATATCATCGATTTACACTTCTATCTTTTGTAAACATTAAATACAAACGTTCCTGTATGAAGTTACTAATCTAGTTGAACCTTTTTAGTAGTTTGGTTAATTTGCAACATTATTCCCCAACCATGTCACATGACTGGAACAAGGTAAAACCATTTTTGAACTATTTTGCTGTGCCAATGGCGGCGAAATCTTTTATTTAAGTTTTTTGTCTATTTAATAGTGCGTAACTTATAGTTGAAGTTAACAAAATTATGTGTTTTATTATTTCAACTACTATTTAAAGCATTTTTTTCCGTCAGTATTTCCTAGACGAAAGCCTCAAAATGACTATCTTGTACCACGTCTCAAAAATTGCATGAATTATTTTGCGATTGTAAGTACCCGCTTTGTCTTAAAAGTAGAAGGAAAATTATCGTAGACTTCTTATAATCAAACAACAACAGTTATTGAATAAAATGCTCGACTTTAAAATGCTTTTTTGGCTAAAATCATGACGGAACTATTACAGAGATGGGCTGTGACGTTTACAGCCAAATATTTTTTTGGGAAATCTAGTAACACGATTTGGTCTTGACTTTCGCGTTGAGCGGAGCGACGCGCGACGGGCGGCGCGAATAAGATATTAGTGTATACTTTTTAAGAGCACAAATTTCGACCACTGGCGGTGCTTCTCGCCGCCCCGCGATAAGTCTCCGCTCACAGCGGCAACGTTGTTTAACGGGCCCATTAGAGCTAGCTGCTCAATGCCAACAAGATATTATTATGGGATGTGCGCTGATTATAGTGAAAACTATCCTCTAGCCGGCCCGAGCATTTGACTGACCAAAAAGTCACCAGTGAAACGGCTAGTACCAATTAAAGGCGCTCCCCTCACCGCGAGCATTCACCTGTAATGTAACGTTACAGCATTTCGAACATTGGTCGTCTTACACATTAGTGAGGGGAAGAACGAAAATTCGAAGAATCAACAATGCGGCCACCTTGTATCCAACTCTATTACTTACCCGAATGCTCGTCCAGTCAGGGAGGTAGTCTTAAAATGCTCAACGTCGAATCTTTACTGTTACATTTACACGCAAATGTTCTCGGTGAGGGAGTCCCCTTTAGCTCGAAAGAAGATTTTATTTTGTCAGCCCTTTCGGTTCCAGCCGTCAAACATCCACAAATGACAGCCTAGACCAACGGCAGAGCCTCTTACCATGCGTTGCTCTTTACGCTACTCGTATTCATACGCATCGATCGCGTTTTGGCGCTGCTCATTGGTTGAGAGTTTCATAACCTTGGAGCGGGCCAGTTAGAGCGCCAAAACGCGGTCGATTCGAATGAGCAAGTATCGTATGACAATGTTCATGGTATGAGTACAAGAACGTTCCGAAGCACGCAGTTTAACTCAAGCATCTAATCACCATTCGAATTCTACTCCGGACTCTCTTTCAAACCACGCCCATGCATCAGGCGATGGTGACATCAGGCCGATGGGACGGGTACCAGGGCGCTGCTGCCGCCTCTGTGGTGGTGATAACAATCTCCGGTATTGGGGACACCTACGTTTGGCAAGGGAGTTGAGGAGCGAGATGTCAGTTTTTTTGCTTGAATGACTGCTTTGGAGTCAAGGTAAGGGAAAGATTTAGCAGGTGGGTTTCCCGATCAGCGGTCCTAAAAAAAATGCCTCATTGGCAATACCATAATTATGTGCAGTGCATGAAAATCGTAAATGGAAAATTCTATTTCTATTCCATTCTGGACAGAATAAATACCCAACATAGAAGAGGTACTTCAATTGTTTTTTTTTTGTTACTGTGGTAAATCGTCAAACTCACACTCAGGGCAGGACGGTGATCCTTCAATAGCCCGTTCGTTCCCCGGTCACGTTATCGAATGACAACAGTCCCACGAAACGCGCAGCTTTTGGCCCTCTAAGCCCATCAGTTTGTTGACAGCTCGTCTTTCAGGGGCGCGCTGTTAGAAAACGATTGCCGGGCATGGTCCTACTATAATATCTGACAGCGAGTCAACCCGTTACTCGCCATCCGGCATGCTATAACGGCCTTTCAGTAATGACTCTAAAGGTCGCAGGTTTTAATCTTGCAAACGATTTTTTTTCATTCACATAGCCGTACCAGTCAGTCGTTCAGAAATGGCTCCAACATTCATTCTTCGTTCTTTCCTTCCCCTTTTTCCTTATGGTTTTCTAAAACACAAGTGACTCCATCAACTGCATGATAATGTGAATGGTGGTGTGCGCGCGTTGAGGACCACTGGCCGGTTTCGAGCGCTCGTGCACGCTGCATTTGACGAGCAG